>VZRQ01009751.1:42947-53800 GCA_013397975.1 Machaerirhynchus nigripectus | reverse complement strand
GGGGCGCCCCGTGTTTCCCCCCCCCGCCCCGCGGAGCCGGGGGGAACAGCCCCCGCACCCCCGTGCCTGCAGAGTGAGCGCTGGCACCGCGGCTGAGCCACCGCGCTGACCGCTGAGCCCCTCCCCGCCCCCGCCGGCTTCCTCCCCTTCCCTTCTCCCGGACCGTTTTAGAACCGTGGAATTATTTAGGGTGGAAAAGTCCCTTAAGGTTATCCAGGCCAGCCATTCCCGCAGCACCGCCGCTGAGCACGTCCCCAAGTGCCACATCCACGGCTGGTAAATCCCCCCCAGGGATGGGGACTCCATCCGTGCCCTGGGCAGCGGCGCCAGGCTGGACACCCCTTTCCAGAGGGAATCTTCCCAATATCCCACCTGAACCCCTCCAGGGATGGCGACCCCGGTCACTCAAGAACTTTGGGAAGTTCTCCAACACCAAACACTCAAAATCCCAATTCAAAATCCCAATTCCCCAGGACAAAGGTGTCGTTTCCAGTCACTCAAGAACTTTGGGAAGTTCTCCAACACCAAACACTCAAAATCCCAATTGAAAATCCCAATTCCCTGGGACAGAGGTGTTTCCCAGTCACAGAAGAACTTTGGGAAGTTCTCCGACACCAAACACTCAAAATCCCAATTCCCTTGGAACAAAGGTGTTGTTTCCCAGTCACTCAAGAACTTTGGGAAGTTCTCCGACACCAAACTCTCCAAATCCCAATTCCCTGGGAACAAAGGTGTCATTTCCCAGTCACAGAAGAACTTTGGGAAGTTCTCCGACACCAAACACTCAAAATCCCAATTCAAAATCACAATTCCCCGAGACAAAGATGTCATTTCCCAGTCACAGAAGAACTTTGGGGAGTTCTCCATCCGCAAACACTCAAAACCCCAATTCCCAGGTTCTCCCGAGCCCTGCCCACCTTGCAGATGAGGCGTGGGATGAGCAGGAGCACCAGGACGCAGTCGTGGTCGCCGCCGTGCCGCAGGAAGCTGTCGGGCATGAAGGAGGTGAGGAGGGACACGTGCCGGTTGGCCTGCTGCACCTCCATCTGCCGCAGCTCCATCTCGATGGCCTGCGGGGACACCGAGTCAGCCGGCTGCTCCGGAGCCTCCCCGGCACAGCCCGCTTCAGGGGGATAAAGGCTGGGAATCCTGTTCCTTGGAGAATGCCTCGATCCCTGTCTGGGGTCTCCCAGCCCGCCCGGTGCCACCCCCTGCCACGGGCAGGGACACCTTCCCTAGGCCAGGGGGCTCCGGCCTGGCCTTGGACACTTCCAGGGGTGGGGTAGCCAGAGTTTCTCTGGGAAATCCATTCCAGAAATTCACCACCCTCACAGGGAAGAATTCCTTCCCAAAATCCCATCTATCCCTGCTCTCTGGCAGTGGGAAGCCATTCCCTGTGTCCTGTCCCTCCAGGCCTTGTCCCCAGTCCCTCTCCAGCTCTCCTGGAGCCCCTTGAGGCCCTGCAAGGGGCTCGGAGCTCTCCCTGGAGCCTTCCCTCCTCCAGGGGAACATTCCCAGCTCTCCCAGCCTGGCTCCAGAGCAGAGGGGCTCCAAAATCAAGGAATGGTTTGGGTTGGAAGGACCTTAAAGCCCATCTCAGTTCCACCCCATCCATGGGCAGAGACACCTCCTGCTATCCCAGGTGGATCCAAGCCCCAGTGTCCAACCTGGCCTTGGACACTCCCAGGGATCCAGGGGCAGCCACAGCTTGGGAATACCCTGGTGCTGGTGCCTCAGGAGCCGGTCCCAGGGCATGGATAAGCCCATCCAGGGTGCCCTGCTGGCCCCTACCTTGGCGTGGGCTTTCGTCTCCGCAAATTTGATCTTGAAGTCGAACATCTCCGGGGGCGGCTGCTGCTGCCTCTCCGCCGACGCTTCCTGCTGGCTCATCAGCTCCCGGTTCACGTCCTGGGCACGGGCAGATGGGACGCGGGGACGTGGAGATCGGGGACCCCAGACCCTCAGCAAGCCCCGTCCCAAACCTCCCAGTGCCCCCTCCTTCGGGGGGAGTCCTCCTGCAACACCCAGTGAAGGCGGAGGGGAGGGAGAGGCACCAAGAGGTTTCCAGGTGCTGCCCTACGGTCCAGGAATATCCACAGGCTCGTTCCCCAGCTCCTTTCCCTGCCAGGAGACCTGAGCCCATGGCTGGGATAACCCTCACAGGGAAGCATTTTTTCCCAGTATCCCATCTAAATCTCCACTTTTCCAGGATGAAGCCATTCCCTGTGTCCTGATTCTCCAGGCCTTGTCCCCAGTCCCTCTCCAGCTCTCCTGGAGCCCCTTGAGGCCCTGCAAGGGGCTCGGAGCTCTCCCTGGAGCCTTCCCTTCTCCTGGTGAACATTTCCAGCTCTCCCAGCCTATCCCTGTAGGAGAAGGTGTCCTTCTCCTTCTGGGGGTGTCCCTGTGGAAGCTCCATGAGGAACCCACTCATCCCCCAGCCCGTCCACAGGACATTCCCAGGGGATGCTCCCACGGGATCTCCTGGCCACCGGCTGAGCCCCGGGAGGAGCCGGGGGTGCCGCACCTGCAGGTGAGCCGTGAGCTCGCGGTACTTCTTGATGGTCTGCTGGTAGTCGGCCACGGTCTCCTGCGCCGCCTCCACGCGCTTCTCGGCCTCGCGCACGCGCGCCGTGGCCATGTCCAGCTGCTCCCGCAGCTCCAGCTCCGTCTCCCGGGCGTTCTCCTGCAGCTCGTCGTTCATCTCGTTCATGGCCTCCTGCGGGCAGGCGGCACCGCGGGGACACGGTCGGACGCGGGGACACGGTCGGACGCGGGGACACGGTCGGGCGTGTGCCAGCCCCGCGTGGAGCTTCCCCGAACCCCGCCGGCTCCGCGGACGGAGGTGGGGCAGCTCAGTCGTTCCAGCCCCTCGTCCCGACCCCCCCTGGAGCAGCCGTTATCCCAGGGAATTCTGCCTTACCAGGTCCCCGACGGTCTCACGCAGCTCCCGGACCTTCTCCTCCAGATCCAGGTTTCTCTCCGTCAGAGTCTCCACCATCTCCTCAGCACCCAGCGCTGCATCTACCTGCAAGGACACACGTCCCAGTCCATCCATGTGCCAGGACACACATCCCAATCCTAATCCATCCATGTGCCAGGACACACATCCCAATCCTAATCCATCCGTGTGCCAGGACACACATCCCAATCCATCCATCCGTGTGCCAGGACACACATCCCAGTCCATCCATGTGCCAGGACACACATCCCAATCCCAGTCCATCCATGTGCCAGGACACACATCCCAATCCATCCGTCCATGTCCCAGGACACACATCCCA
Source organism: Machaerirhynchus nigripectus (assembly GCA_013397975.1). Taxonomy (NCBI): domain Eukaryota; kingdom Metazoa; phylum Chordata; class Aves; order Passeriformes; family Dicruridae; genus Machaerirhynchus; species Machaerirhynchus nigripectus. The sequence continues at coordinate 50,519 of VZRQ01009751.1, read as the reverse complement.
ATCCATCCGTCCATGTCAGGAGACACACATCCCAATCCATCTGTGTTCCGGGACACCAATCCATCCATCCACATCCCAGGACACACATCCCAATCCATCCATCCGTGTCCCAGGATATACATCCCTGTCCGTCCATCTGTGTCCCAGGACACCAATCCCAATCCATCTGTGTGCCAGGACACCAATCCCAATCCCAATCCCAATCCATCTGTGTGCCAGGACACACATTCCAATCCATCTGTGTTCCAGGGCACCAATCCATCCATCCATTTTCCAGAACACACATCCCAGTCCATCCATGTGTCAGGACACACATCCCACTCCATCTGTGTCCCAGGACACACCTCCCAATCCATCCATCCATCCATCCATCCATCCATCCATCCATCCATCCATCCATCCATCCATCCATCCATCCATCCACCTGCCAGCTTGGAGGGATTGCAGGGAACAGGGATCCTTCCTGGCAGCTTCCCAAGGAAGGACCATCATCTTCATCATCCCAGCAGGAAGGTGGGATGGGTGGGCACGGAGCAGCCCTGGGAACACGGAGCATCGTCCCTGCCCCGTGCCCACAGCCGGGCAGAGCCCAGCACAGCCCCGCTGCTGGAACAGGGTTTGGGATTAGGGAATATGGGACCAGGAGTGTTGGTCCCCGCGGTGGTATCACCACGTGTGGCTCTCCAGGAGCCTCCGTGCCCCAAACGTCCCCAAACCGCCCAGAATGTCCATGAACGGTCCCAAATGTCCAGTCCCACCTGTCCCTCACCTGCTCCTTGAGCTCATCCACCGTCTTCTCCGCCTGCTTCACCTCCTCCTGCAGCTTCTCACGCTGCTGCCGCAGCGACTCCAGCTCCGTGTTCTTCTTCTCCATCTGCTTCTGGAGCTTCACGTGCTCCTGCTTCTCCGAGGCGGACAAGTCCCGCATCCTGGGACAGCCACAGGTCCCGTCAGGAACAGCTCAGGAGCACCTGGATGCTGCTCCTGGTGGGGGGGCACCAGCAGAGCCACGACCCCCCCGCCCGCTCCAGCCGGGATAACGGAGCTCATCCGTCCCCATCGGCCCCTCCCTGGTGGGGACATGATTAACGTTCCCAAAATCCAGCTCATTAACAGCAAGGGATGGGTCCCACCTGAACTTCTTGGATGTGGAATTGCAAAGGAAAAGCCCCCGAGCCCCAAGCCGTGGAAGGTGGGATCATCCAGGGAAAGGCAGATCCCAGGGCTGGGCAGGGTCGGGATCACGGTGCTGGGATACTGAGAACCGTATCCGTAGGGAATTAGGCATGGGAACGGTCTGGAGTGGCTCATTTTGTCCCAATCCCACTGATTCCCCGGGACAAGGCACCCTCCCTTCCCTGTGGATGCTTTAAGAGCTCGGCAAAGATCCAAGATCCATCAGCAGGAATGACATGGGCTGCTCCAGGGAGGGACTGGGATCGGTGCTCTCGGACTGAGGGAGCACAAGAGGCCTGGGAAGGAATTTTGGGAAGCACGGGTGGGCTCCCACCTGACAAGAGCCTCCTTGAGCCTGGCGTTCTGCTCCTCCAGCTGCTTGACCTGGTAGCTGGACGCTGCTCCGTCGGAGCCTGTGGAGGAAGGGAAGGATCAGAATCCCAGAATCCCAGACTGGTTTGGGTGGGAAGGGACCTTAAATCCCACCCATTCCCACCCCATTCCATGGGCAGGGACACCTTCTGCTATTCCAGGTTGCTCCAAGCCCTGTCCAGCCTGGCCTTGGGCACTTCCAGGGATGGAGCAGCCACAGCTTCTCTGGAAAAATCCATTCCAGGGCCCCTCCTCACCCTCACAGGGACAAATCTCTCCTCAACATCCCACCTAACCCCACCCCCACTCCCCATTCCCCAAGCCCAAAGCCCCTCTCCCTTCCCACCTTTCTCCTCGATCTCGTGCTTGAGGATCTCCAGGTCCATGGTGAGGTATTCCACCTTCTCCTTGAGGGAATCCACCTCCTGCTGCAGGGACTCCGCCCGCTCCTCGGCCATCTCCTTGTCCAGCGTGGCCATCTCGATGGCGTCGGCCGTGTCCGCCATCTCCTCCATGTACCTCTCCTTGGCTTCCAGGGCATCCTTGGCTTCCTGTGGGACAGCACGGCGGGTGAGGGGACCCCACAAGTCCGGAGAGACCCCACAACAGCCCTCGGGAAATTCCTGTCCCTCTCCCAAATCCAGCGGATTTGTCTGGGATGGGAGGGGACGGCCCAGCGCTCCAGGGTGTCCCACTCCCTTCTTCCCTGCTCCAAACCTGGCAGGAAAACCATCTGCAGGTGAGGAGAAAGGCATGGAGACAGGGAATACTGGAGCAGACAGATAAATCCCTGGGGAAAGAAACCAGGAATCCACCCTGGAAAAGTAGGGCAGGGAGAAGGAAATGCTCCTCGGGTGCTTGGATGGAGCCCTGGGAGCTGCAGGAACAGGGGAGGGGGAAAGGGAAGCACCTGGGCAGGGAGGGGAGAGGGAAACTCCTGGAGAGAGAGAGAGGGAAGAGGGGAACTCCTGGAGGGAGAGAGGGAAGAGGGGAACTCCTGGAAAGAGAGAGAGGGAAGAGGGGAACTCGTGGAAAGAGAGAGGGAAGAGGGAAACTCCTGGAGAGAGAGAGGGAAGAGGGAAACACTGGAAAGAGAGAGAGGGAAGAGGGGAACTCCTGGAGAGAGAGAGAGGGAAGACGGGAACACCTGGAAAGAGAGGGAAGAGGGAACACCTGGAAAGGGAGAGAAGGAAGAGGGAAACACTGGAAAGAGAGAGGGAAGAAGGAAACACCTGGAGAGACAGAGGGAAGAGGAGAACTCCTGGAGAGACAAGGAAACACCTGGAGAGAGAAGGAAGAAGGAAGCACCTGGAAAGAGAGAAGAGGGAAGCACCTGGAAAGAGGGAACAAGGAAAGCAGTGCCCCACCTGGGCTCAGCCCCGATTCCCAAATGCCCCTGACGTTGATGAGGAGCAGAGGAACAGACCTCGAGTTCCACCAGGGGAGGTTTAGTTGGATAACGGGAAAATTTCCTCCCAGAAAGGTTTGCCAGGGCTGGAATTTCCCCTGGAGTCACCTCTCCGGGCACTGCCCCCTTCCCAGGGACACTCGCTCACCTTCTTGGCCTCCTTCAGGCGCTTCTGGAGCTCGGCCTGTTGCTCCTGCATTTTGCTCTTCCATTCCTGCACCTGCTCCAGCTGGATCTTGTACTTCTCCAGCTCCTTGAGCTTCGCCTTGTCCTCATTCCGCTTGATTTTCAGCGTCTCCAGCTTCTCCTCGAGGTCCCGGACCTGAGCACGGAGGTTCTCCTCCTCCTGCAACACCAAGCCAGGATTTAGGGAAGGAGCTGGGACATCCTCTGGAGAGAGCTCCAGGGATGTCCCTGGAACCCCCCAGATCCCGGCCTGACTTTTGTCATCGGTACCGGGGCAGTTTGAGAAGAGAGGGACTTGGGACAAAGGATGGAGAGCCGGGACAAAGGGAATGGTTTCCCACTGCCGGAGGGCAGGGAAAGATGGGATTGGGGGAAGGAATTCCTCCCTGTGAAGGTGGCAAGGCCCTGGCACAGGTCGCCCAGAGAAGCTGTGGCTGCCTGATCCCACTGCAGCATCCACATCATTCCCAGGTGATCTCCCCCCAGGGAAAACTGATCCAGGTCCTTTTCCAGCAGCTCAGCTCCCGGGGCAGGGAAGGGCTGATGCCAGCATTCCCGAGGGAAGCGCTGCAGGGACGAGGGGACGTGACCTCCCCTCCCTGGCAGCAGCCACAGGGGCTAAAGCTTCAAATCCCAAAGCCGGGTGACAGCAAGGAGCACGGCTTGGAAAAATCCCACGCAGTGCAGGAACCTCCCACGGATTCCTCCTCTGCTGCTTTCCCAGCCTGGACATTCCCATGTCCCCAAACGAGCCCCTTCTGCGCCCAGTCACAGAAATCAGTTCCCTGGGGACACGGGTGGGGACATCCCCTATTCCCACCCCGAGGTGCCTTCCCAGCTCTGCCTTCCACACAATCCCAGAGCTTTGTCCTCTCCCGCTCTTCCCTCCCAGGCCTCGTGCCCCAAATCTCCCCCGAGCTGTAATTAACTCATTAATGAAAGCAGGGTGGAAGTGATGAAGAAGGATTTTAAAGATCGGGAATAACTCTGTAATGATCAGAAATCCCCGAATTTGGGAAATGTTGGACTTCTCCAGGTGGGCTTTGCATCCCAAAGCAGGAGGGCCCCCAGTGCACCCACCCCAGTTCTCCCAACACCAGTGGGTGTTCCCAGCTGGACCCTCTGGATTTAAGAGGATCAACTCTGACTCAGAGCCTCACCCCCCACCTGCCAAAGTCCTCCGATGCCTCCGGTGTCCCACAGGCACCCGGGAAGGGATGGAGGCGCACTGGGAATTCTCTTGGGAAGCATCCTCCCAGCTGTGCTGCCTCCGGCTCTGTCCTGGCCAGCTCCGACCTGTCCCAAGCCCAGTGACCACCCCCAGGACCCTCCAGGGCACCTCCTCCTTCTCCCTTTTTCCTCCTCCTCCTCCTCCTCCCAGTGCTGGGGGCGGTTCTCTCTCCTCCCTCAGCAGCACCGGCAGAGCCCAGCGCTGACCCGGGCACCGCTCGGGGCAGGGCAGCGCTCACCTTGGTGGGCGAGGGGACCGGGGGTGCCCCCGGGGAGCCCAGGGAGGGCGTGGGGATGACGGGGGCCACCAGCGGGGTCTGGGCGGGCGTGCCGGGCTCGCTGCTGCTCATCTCCCCGCCGGACGCCGAGGCCGATCCCGAGGGCCCGGCCGTGCCGCCGGACGCCGACGACGTGGGGGTCCGGGTGGGCTGCAAGACACCAGCACGGGTCGGGGGTGGTCAGGAGGAGGGAACATCCCAAGGGATGGTGCTCCCACGGCCTCCCTCCGGGACGCTGCTCCAGGCGGCTCCCAGATTCCCATTTGCGGCAGGGGAAACCTGGGGGGTGGTGACAGTGGGGACACCCTGAGCTGGGCGTGCCACTGCGGGACCCCCGGGAATACTGCCCGGGAGGAATTAATGGATAATCCAGCGGGGAAGGAACCCACAGGGTGCCCAGAGCAGGTGTGGTTGCCTCGTATCCCTGGAAGTGTCCCAGGCCAGGTTGGACAGGGCTTGGAGCACCCTGGGACAGGGGAAGGTGTCCCTGCCCGTGGTGGCACTGGATGAGCTCCACGGTCCCTCCCCACCCAAACCATTCCATGATTCCAGGATTAAAGGTCCCAGCTCCAGAGGGCGAGACGGCAAAACCTCAGAGCCCACCGAGACGGGAGCACAGTTTTAGGGGAGCAACAAGAAAATCAACAAGCAGTGAATTCCCAGAGTCCAGTGGGGCATGGAGGGGCCAGAGCTGCTTCGTTAGCGCTTATGAGGCTGCTAATTAATCCCTGTCGGAACCCAGGCAGTGGGAGAAGGGGTGAGGGAAGCACCGGGTGGCCCCTGGGCTCCCACTGCTCTCCTCGCTGACCCTGTTTCTGGAGCACTCACCTCTGGCTGTGTGAATTAATTCTCCTGACTCAGTTTTACCCCTGGAAATGGGATTTTTGGTGCCGTCAGGGTTCACCAGGCGTGTGGTTTCACCCCTGGGTGCAGCTGGGAAGGAGAAACATCCACCCTCTGCCCTTATTTTGCCCAAAATGGGGGCAAATCTGAGTTAACTCGACTGCAGCAAGTCCAGCACCCCTTGGATAGGCCCGGCCTGCCCTCCCGGGATGATCCCAGTTCTGCCAGGCACAGAAAACAGGGAATATCCCGGTGGCACCGAGCCTCACACACTTTCTCCCAGATACAACTCAAAACAAGGATGTTTTTTGCTCCTGGTGCTTCTGGGGTCACAAATCCCTCACAGAGAGCGGGGTTAGGCGGGATACTGGGAAGGAATTCTTCCCTGTGAGGGTGGGGAGGGGCTGGGATGGAATTCCCAGAGCAGCTGTGGCTGCCCCTGGATCCCTGCGAGTGTCCAAGGCCAGGCTGGATGGGGCTTGGAGCCACCTGGGATAGTGGAAGGTGTTCCTGGGTGGAACTGGATGGGTTTTAGGTCGCTTCCAACCCCACCCATTCCATGATTCCAGGATCCTGCCTCCACCTCCCTGCCTGGCCAAGGGAGAAGGAGGTCCCACAGGACATCCCAGCAGAGACAGGAACAAGAACCACTCAAGCCGAGGGAATGGGATGGGATCCCAGTGCCCTGGGGATGATGGAATCCACCTCTGCCTGGGGCGAGGTCCTGGAAGCATCCAGTGAGGATGGAGCCCTCACTGCAGCCCCCCGGCACAGGAAAGTTTTCCACTTCCAAACTCAGTCTTTAAGGATTTCCCTCCCACATTTCCTCTCCTCCGGCCACGAGTCCCTCCCCAGGGTGAATCCCGAGGGCCAACTGGGACCACACAGCCCCGCCTGACCCCTCAGGCTCAGATCCCACTCAGATCCCGCTGCGAAACACCCGGCACAAGCCGGGACAGTCAGGGAGCAGCAACCTCCGCAGGGACCCCCCGGCAGAGCCTGGGCACTGCCACGCGGATTTCACGCTCTCCCACGGCCGTTCCACCCTGGGAGAGGGTCCCCAGGGATCTGGAGCTGCTCCAGAGGAGTCCATCACCCCCGTGAGCTCCTCTGGGCTCTGCACAAAGAGGTGGAAGGACAACGGGAATGCGCGGTGGGGTTGGGGAACCAATGGGTCGTGTTTGGGTGGGGTTGGCACCCAATGGGTCATGTTTGGGTGGGGTTGGCACCCAATGGGTCATGTTTGGGTGGGGTTGGTACCCAATGGGTCGTGTTTGGGTGGGGTTGGCACCCAATGGATTGTGTTTGAGTTGGCATCCACAAGAATGGCCACGTTTGAGTGGGGTTGGCAATGACTGGATCATCTTTGAGTAGGGTTGGCGCCCAATGGGTTTTGTTTGAGTGGCGTTGGCAACCAATGGGTTGGGTTTGTGATTGAGTTGGCACCAAACACGTCGTGTTTGAGCGGGGCTGGCAATGAATGGGTTGTGTTTGAGTGGGGTTGGTACCCAATGGATCATGTTTGTGATGGTGTTGGCACCCAATGGCCCGTGTTTGANCCCGTGTTTGAGAGGGGTTGGCACCCAATGGCCCATGTTTGAGTGGGGTTGGCACCCAATGTCCCGTGTTTGAGAGGGGTTGGCACCCAATGGCCCATGTTTGAGTGGGGTTGGCACCCAATGTCCCGTGTTTGAGAGGGGTTGGCACCCAATGGCCCATGTTTGAGTGGGGTTGGCACCCAATGTCCCGTGTTTGAGAGGGGTTGGCACCCAATGGCCCATGTTTGAGTGGGGTTGGCACCCAATGTCCCGTGTTTGAGAGGGGCTGGCACCCAATGGCCCACGTTCGTGATGGTGTTGGCACCCAATGGACTGTGTTTGAGTGGTGCTGGCACCCAATGGCCCGTGTTTGAGAGGGGTTGGCACCCAATGGCCCATGTTTGAGTGGGGTTGGCACCCAATGTCCCGTGTTTGAGAGGGGTTGGCACCCAATGGCCCATGTTTGAGTGGGGTTGGCACCCCATGGCCAGTGTTTGAGTGGTGTTGGCACCCAGTGGCCTGTGTTCATGATAGTGTTGGC
>VZRQ01009751.1:11591-37526 GCA_013397975.1 Machaerirhynchus nigripectus | reverse complement strand
CGAGCCGGGCGATGTGCGGATGAGGATGGGGATGAGGATGGCGCGGATGTGATGCTGCGCTCGGGGAGGGGACGGCGGGGGGGGGTTTCTCAGCGGTTCAGCGCCCCCCGGGACAGCCCCCCGGGTGCGAGCCCGCTCTCGCCCGGTGCAGGCGGCTCCGTGGCTGCGCTCGGCATCCCCGCGGTGCCCGCAGCCGAACCCGCCCCGCGCCGGCGGCTGCGAGCGCCGGGCGAATCCCCCGGGAGCGGACAGACGGACGGAGCGGAGCCCGGATGGACAGATGGACGGCGCCGAGCCCGGAGGGATGGACAGATGGGCGGAGGGACCATCTTGCTGCGCTGCCATGCAGCGCCAGCGGGTTCCCGGGAGCTCAGGGCGGCCCTGCGAGGCTGAGGGTGCGGAGAGAACCCCGCCCGGGCCTCGGAGCGCCCCTGCCCCAAAATCCCTGCCCTAAAAATGCCCCTGCGGCGCGCACTGGGCACCCAGGGTGGTGTCCAGCGCGTCCTGAGCCTCGCTGCCCTGCCAGGAGCATTCCCGCAGTTCCTGCGTGGCATTCCCGTTGTCCCTGGACAAGAACTCTGCTGGAAACGCACAGGATGCCACCAAGCACCGTCTCCAAACTCTCCATGAATCCGTGTCCTGCCCCACGGAGCGCTGGAGGCCAGGACGGCAGCTCCCTTTACATGCACGCATCCTAAATCCCAGGTATTATGTAACACGAGCACATCCCTCACTCAGCTCCCATTCCAGCTCCATTATATTCCCATATTCCCACACTATGAGGGGCAAGGAGCTCGGGGTGCCCCCGGCTCGCCTGCACACCCAACCCTCCACACACAGAGAGGGAATTCTACCTCCAGGGTTTCCAGACCCTCAGCGCAATCCTTCCAATCTCCCGGAAAAAAGGCCTTTAAAGGCCCCTTTTTCCCAAGGGTTGGCATTCCCTGGAAGCAGCCCCCCGAGGCTGCTGTGCTGGGGACACCCTGTGTCCAGCCCCTCTGGGGTGGGGTGTGATTCCTCAACAACCCCTGGATCAGGGAATCCAGCAGCTGAGGGGGAAGTGTCCAAGGCCAGGTTGGATGGAGTTTGGAACAACCTGGGATAGTGGGAGGTGTCCCTGCACATGGAGCAAGATGGAATTTAAGCTCTGTTCCAATCCAAACCATTCCAAGATTCTAGAGCCCCTCTGCTCTGGAGCCAGGATTGCTGGGAATGTTGCCCTGGAGAAGGGAAGGCTCCAGGGAGAGCTCAGAGCCCCTTGCAGGGCCTCAAGGAGCTTCAGGAGAGCTGGAGNCTGGGAGGGTGAGGAGGCCCTGGAATGGATCTCCCAGAGCGGCTGTGGCTGCCTCATACCCCTGGAAGTGTCCAAGGCCAGGCTGGACAGGGCTTGGATCCACCTGGGGTAGCAGGAGGTGTCCCCAGATGGGCTTTAAGGTCCTCTTCCAACCCAGCCCATGCCATGATCCGCTCTCCCACAGCTCCCTCCGGATGCTGGCAGGCAGTGGGGGCAGGGGAGGGTTCCCGAGTGGCATTTTTGGGAGCTGTAATTGCATCTCTTAATGAAGAAGCCCCGAGCTCCACCGGCCTGAGCACCACAAAACCCCTTCAGGAGCCAGAGCTGACGACACAGACCCAGCTTTTGGCACCATCCGAACCCATCCCAACGCTCCAACGGGATCTCCCTCCCATTCCCAAACCGCAGGGAAAAGGACCCCCGCGGGAAGCACTTCCAGACGAAATCAGCCCGGATCCGTGGCTCTAAGCCCCCAAATGATCCGAGTGCCGTGTCCATCTCCGGAGGAGCCACGTGCAGGCTCCCACGGATTTAACTTTAAGATAATTACGGGTATTAGAGCTGCTCTAATGAACCCAGCTCCTCTCCCTCACACGGCTCCGCTCCCTCAATCCGGAATATATCAACCCTTCCCACACACGGCACCCAGTAAATGCGGCAGCAGGGAGAAAACGCAGTTTAACCACGGCAAAATGGTGTCGGATGCTTTGGGCTGTCCCTGAAACTCCTCAGGGACACGGAAGGGAGGTTTCTTTATCCTAAATCCATGAGAAGGGAGAAGGAGCTTGTGGCACCGCCACAGACGGGACAATTCCTGGCTCTTGGGGGGGGATTGGAGAGGAGATGCCAGGGTTAACTCCAGCTCTTTTCCATGGAGTCATCCATTTGCAGCACCAGATGCTGCTCAGATCCCGGCCCCGAAGGGTCACATCAAAATAATCACCTCAGGCCTCGCCACAAACCCCCCTGGGGACACAAAGAGCTGCCACAGGGGTGTCACCCAGCCCGAGGAACAGCCCCGGGCTCACCCAGGCCCTGCCGCAGGACGCGGTTCGGGCAGCTGGGATGGGGTGGGTTTTTGGAGCTGATCGGATTATCCGTTCCCTTAAAGGATTAACGGGGCTTGGGGTGGCCCCTCTGCGTTCCACAAACCATCTGGGACCTGCTCCAGGCTGGAATGGGCCATCTGCTCCTGCATGGAGACCGGGATAATGCCGGGATAACGCTGGGGTAACAGCCAGGGCACTGACCTGGCCACTCCTGCACGGACACCAGGATAACACTGGGATAACAGCCTGGGCACTGACCTGGCCACTCCTGCACGGACACCAGGATAACACTGGGATAATGCCGGGATAACAGCCTGGACACTGACCCAGCCGCTCCTGCACAGACACCGGGATAACACTGGGGTAACAGCCAGGGCACTGACCTGGCCACTCCTGCATGGAGACCAGGATAACACCAGGATAATGGCGGGATAACAGCCTGGACACTGACCTGGCCACTCCTGCATGGAGACCAGGATAACACCAGGATAATGGCGGGATAACAGCCTGGACACTGACCTGGCCACTCCCGCACGAACACCGGGATAACGCCGGGATAACAGCCTGGACACTGACCCGGCCACTGACTGGTCACCCTGGGATGGGATCAGAGCAGGTGCCCAGCAGAGAGGGAGGTCCAGCCTCAGGACACACCACGGGAATCCAGCCCTGGCACATGGAATGCTGCCGGGAGGATGAAAGGAACAGGGATGTCACTGGAGGGGGACAAACCTGATCCATCCGAGGGAAAATCCCAGAGATCAAACTGGGATTTTCCAGTCCAAGTCTGCAGTCCCAGTCTGCATTTTGCAGCTGCAGGGGACAGGTGACCTGAGGTGACGGGACAGGATTTAACAGCAGGGTCACAGCACCAGCACGTGCCACCTGTGGATGTGGCACCTGGGGACACGGCCTTGGCAGAGCTGGACTCGGCGGTCTCAGAGGGCTTTTCCAACCTAAAGATTCCACAATTCTGTGATTCCAGCTCACCCTGACACCCCCCCAAAGAGCCAGGGACCAGCTTTTCCCTGCATCCCTGGGAGTCCCCTGCTCCCACCACAGCCCTGGGAGGTGACACCCATGACCCAGTGCCACCCAGCACCGCAGCAGGAGAAGGGACTGGCCTGTCACCGCCACAGACACATCGTCACGGGGACGAAGACGACACAACCTGTTTCATCCCAAAAATTTACCTGGGAAACACCCTGTTCCTGCTCTTTAACCAAATTTTGGGGTCTTTCCCAGCCAGGCTGGCCCCAGGACAGAGGCCTAGCACCTCCTGGGGACAGCCCGGACCTCCTGCTCCAAGATCAAGGACAACCCGGCAGGGTGTCACAGCCGAGGGACAGGACCCCCAGTGTCCTCCAGCCGGTGCCCCTGGAGCTTCCGCAGCACGGCCCAAAGGCCACACCACTCCCAAATCCATGGAAAACAGGGAAGGACCACAGCAGGGAGGGGAAAGGCCCATCTGGCAGCAGCTCCGGACACGATTAAAGTCTATATTTGACACACAGGAGCCGCCGTAATCTCCGGAACGAGGATTTACCCGCTAATTACGCTCATTATCCAATTTCCCTCCCCCCCGGGCGGCACATCCCTGTGTGGGGCAGGAGCTGCCCAAGGGGCAGGGGGGGCTCTCGGGGTCATGAATGGCTGAAAAAGTGGAATTCTGAGGGGACAGCAGAGCCTGGCACGGGGCTGGCCCTCAACGGGGACGACCCTGCATGGGGTGTGCCCGCGCGGCCAGGACGGGGAGAGGACGGTGACAGATCGAGATCCCCAGGACAGGGACAGATCCATGATCTCCAGGACAGTGACAGACCCAGATCCCCAGGACAGGGACAGACCCAGATCCCCAGGACAGGGACAGATCCATGATCTCCAGGACANAACGGGGACGACCCTGCATGGGGTGTGCCCGCGCGGCCAGGACGGGGAGAGGACGGTGACAGATCGAGATCCCCAGGACAGGGACAGATCCATGATCTCCAGGACAGTGACAGACCCAGATCTCCAGGACAGGGACAGATCGAGATCCCCAGGACAGGGACAGACCCAGATCCCCAGGACAGGGACAGACCCATGATCCTCAGGACAGTGACTGTCACCCAACCAGGATCCTCAGGACAGTGATAAATCCATGATCCCCAGGACAGTGAGAGTCTCAGTTCCAGATCCCTGGGACAGTCACCCACCAGGAACCTCAGGACAATGACTGTCACACCTCCATGATTCTCCGAACAGTGACAGTCACAAATCCATGATCCCCAGGACAGGGACAGATCGAGATCCCCAGGACAGGGACAGATCCATGATCCCCAGGACAGGGCCAGATCCATGATCTCCAGGACAGTGACAGACCCAGATCTCCAGGACAGGGACAGACCCATGATCCTCAGGACAGTGACTGTCACCCAACCAGGATCCTCAGGACAGTGACAGTCACAGCCTCAGGTCCCCAGGACAGTCACAAATCCAGGATCCCCAGGACAGTGACAGTCACAGCCCCAGACCCCCAGGACAGTGACAGTCACAGATCCAGAGCTCCAGGACAGTGACAGATCCATGATCCTCAGGAAAATGATTGACACTACAATCCCCAGGACAGTGACAGATCCAGGATCCTCAGGACAGTGACTGACACACACCGGGATCCCCAGGACAGTGACAGTCACAGATCCAGATCCCCAGGACAGTCACAAATCCAGGATCCTCAGGACAGTAACAGATCCGGGGTCCTCAGGACAATGACTGTCACACCCCCACGACTGCCAGGACAGTGACAGTCACAGCCCCAGGTCCCCAGCGCAGTGACAGATCCGTGATCCTCGGGACGGTGACAGTCACACCCCCGCGATCCTAATCCCAGCCGCAGCTCCGAGCGGACAGCGGGGACACAGCGGGGACACGGGGCAGCTGCAAACCCGCCGGAACAAGGACGGGGAAGGAAGAACCCAACATTCCAAAGGGGAATTCCATCCCACAGCAGGGCCCCTTGGAGCTGGCGGGACCGGGATGAGGGATCCGCACGGACCTTGAAGCCTTGGGGACGTGCGGGACACGAGGAGGGGACACCTGGGGACACTCTCCCGGCCTCTCTCCACAGGCTCTCGGCAGATTCCACATCGCACCTCACCTCTGGATTTCCCATGGACAAACAGAGCTCCCTGGACCGTTTTCCCACCCAAAAACCGACACGGAAGCGGCTGGAAAGCAAAGCTGGACCAAAGGGACGCTGAGGGCGCGCAGGTACCACCTCCCTCCCCTCTCCCACGTCTCCAGTGCCCTCCTTGGCTTTTCCCTTGGCGAAACTCCCGAGGGGAAGAAAAAAATTCCCCAAATTTCCTGCAGGGAATGATGATTTGGCGTCCCTGCCCGTGGCGTGGAATGAGATGGGCGTTAACGTCCGTCCCAACCCAAACCATTCCGGGATTCTTTGGAGTTTTGGCTTGTCCTCGTCCGGAAGATTTTTGGCTTCAACGACTGGCACAAACCAGGTGGGTTTGGGTGTCCCCAAGAGGAGCCGGAGCCCAGGGACAGGCCAGGGCAGCCCTGAGAAGGTGCCACTTGTCCCCGAGTCACTGGAGGGTTTAAGGTTTGTAAAAACAGCTGCGAGGGAACGGCCTCAGGCTGCGCCAGGGGTTGGATAACGGGAAAATTCCTGCACGGAGAAGGGTCGGGAAGCACTGGAAGAGGCTGCCCAGGGCGGGAGGGGAGTCCCCGTTTCCCCGGGGGAGGGGGGGAATTTCCCAGCCCTGTGGATGTGACGCTTGGGGGACACGGTTTGGGAGCTCGGGTTTGGGAACTCCGCTGCCTTCCGAGGCTTCTCCCCACCCAAACATTCCACGACTCCGCGCCGAGGCGCAGCCACGTCCCCTCCCTGGCCGGGAGCACATGCAAGGAGAGCCATGCAGCGCTGGGATGGAGCGGGGTGGGGGCCGGGGAGGGGACGGTGAGGGTGACGATGGCCCCGGCATGCGGCGGCGCGCGGACGAGGGACGGACAGCACCTTTTTGGGCTTGGCTCCGCGCTGCGTGAGGAGGGAACAGAAGGAACGTTAGACAGGCATTCCCGCGGCTCCGGGGAAAACGGTCCCTGGGAACACCCCCTCCCTGGGCCGCAGGGAAGGCGGGAGGGGAAATAGAATCGGGGAAATTGAGGTAAAGTAAGGAGAAAACAGCCCTGGGGTCGCCCCCTTGCTCTGGATCCACCTCCTGCTGGGAGCACGGAGAATTCCGGGAGTCAGGACACGTCCCAAGGGGAATAAATCATTTCATGGTGCACGGACAAAAGGGATTGGGGGGCCAGGATCTCCCGGGACGCAGGAGGAAAAGGATGCGAGGACACGGGGAATGGTTTCCCACTGTCAGAGGGCAGGGAGAGATGGGATTTTGGGAAGGAATTCCTCCCCGGGATGGATTTCCCAGAGAAGCTGTGGCTGCCCCTGGATCCCTGCAAGTGTCCAAGGCCAGGTTGGACGGGGCTTGGAGCCACCTGGGATGCTGGAAAATGTGCCTGGATGGGCTTTAAGGTCCCTCCCACCCCAAACCATTCCATGGTTCCGGGAACGCCCCGGAACGCAGCTGCACATGGAGCAGCACCTCCTGTCCTGACCCCTTCTCCGCACCAGCAGCATAAAAAAGTACTCCAGGAACAATCCCCATTCCCTGATTTCGAGAACACCGAGGTTTCCTAAATATCCTCTTTGTCTTTTGATGAATTCCAGGGTGGAATTAAACCAGGAGGATCAGGCAGGGAGCACATGGAGCACAGGGCTCCAGCAGTGCCAGGGCTTGATGGATCACACCCCACGCAGCAGGAAAAGCCAAAAACCTTCCCAAATCCCTCTAATACAGGGCAGGGAATCCGTTTCCACTGGCTGGAGCTCATGTTCCCCGGGATCTGAGCCCGACAAACCCCCAGGTGCTGCTCCATCCCCACCCCAGGGGGGTGGGGAGCAGAATTCCCACCCTGGAATTATCCGGAAGGGCAGCACAGCAGGCTGGGCTTCAGAGTGCCCCGAGCCAGCCCTGCAGGTGCCACTTGCCCAGAAGCCCCTTGTCCCCACCCTTTCCTTTCCTGCTGCTTCCCACATCCCAGCTGGGCCAGTTTATCCCCGTGGAAAATCCAGTCCCAAAAACCCCAAACCACACAAACCCACCCGCCGTGATCCCAGGATCAGCCCGTTCCCAGGAACGGTGAGCTGGGCACTGCTGGGGGAGGGAACAGCTGGACCCGATGGGCTCTGAGGGCTTTTCCAGCCTCGGTATTCCATGATTCCTCACTACCCCACACCTGGAGGGCCATTCCCGAGGACAGATTGCCATTCCTTAGGAAATATCCCTCACATTTGGATACAGCACGTCCCCATCCATGTCCCAGGAGCCACTGGAGCTCCTGGATGAAGACAGAGGGCGTTCACCCACGGAAGCCAGAGAGAGCCAGGGTCACTCATCCCAAGGAATGCACTCTTCCCGTGGGATGGGAGAGAGCTGCCCCATCCCTGGAAGCGTCCCAGGACAGGGCTTGGAGCAGCCTGGGATAGTGGGAGGTGTCCCTGCCCATGGCAGGAACTGAGGGGGCTCTGAGGTCCCTTCCGTGATTCCATGGGTTTGAAGGAAGCAGCCAGGGAATGCTGCTGAACTCGGATCCAAACATGTGCCACCTGCCCTGGATAATCCCTCGGGAACCGACAGACTCCTGGCCAGTGGCTGAAAATGACATTTTTTACACCTCATTTCCCATGGGTTTGGGGGGAAATTCGCTTTTCCGTGGGCATTTTATCCCATGAAAGCGTGTCCGTGTGCTCTTCCCAGCGGGATGGAAACCTCTGAGGGGTGACAAGGTGCCGGGGTCACTCACCAGTTTGCTGGCCTTGGCGGCATCCAGGGAATCTGTGGAGAGAGCAGAAACGGAGCCGTGAGCCTGAGGGACACCCCTGTCCCCATCCCGGTGTCCCTGCAGCCACAGGGCAGCCAGCAAGGAGACAGGAGAATTTTGGGAAGCGGGAATGAAGCGGAGGCAGGAAATGGTGGCACAGCGGGGCATGGGTTTGGGGGAACTGGGAATTCCTTATGGGAGCTGCTGGCTGAGGAAGGCAAACTCTTGGACACACCTGGGAATCGGGGCGGTTCCACCGCTCCCCTTGGGCTGAATCCCTGGAATTCGGGGATTCCCGAGGCACTGGCACAGGCTGCTCAGGGAGCAGCAGAGTCACCATCACCGGGGAGGTTCAAACCCATGTGGAGGTGGCACTTGGGGACAAAAAATCCTGGAATGTGGTGGGAAGGGACCTTAAATCCCATCAACCCCACCCCGTGCCACGGGCAGGGACACCTCCCACTGTCCCAAGGTGCTCCAGGGACACTCCCAGGGACACTTCCAGGGATCCAAGGCCAGCCACGGCTCCTCTGAGCAACCTGTGCCAGGGCCTTCCCACCCTCCCAAGGAGGAATTCCTCCCCAATACCCCACCCCAGTCTCCTCTTTTCCAGCGGGAAGCCATTCCCTGTGTCCTGTCCATCCCTGGCAGGTGTGTCTGGACTCCCACCCTTGCCCAGGGGTCACCAGCAGCTGGCCCCAGGTGTCCCCTGCTGTGCCAGCTCCGTGGCAGAGCCATCCCTGCTCCCCCCACTGCAGTCCTGCTGCAGCAGCTGCGGTTTCCATGGAAACCCTTGGCAGGCAGCCACATCCCAGCCCTGCATCCCTGGCAGCATCATCCCACACCCCACCTGCAGCCCCAGCTCCTCCTGCTCCGGGATCCCGGGATGGGGGAAGCTGGGATCGGTGTCTGTCTGTCCCGACCTGGCATCCATCGTGTCCAGGGAAGGAGCTGGGAAGGGGCTGGAGCAGCAGGAGAGGCTGAGGGAGCTGGGAAAGGGGCTCAGCCTGGGGAAAAGGGGGATCAGGGAGGACCTTGTGGCTCTGCACAACTCCCTGACAGGAGGGGGCAGCCGGGGGGGATTTGGGATCTGCTCGCAGGGAACAGGGACAGGAGGAGAGGGAACGGCCTCAGGCTGGGCCAAATTGGATATTGGGAAAATTCCTCCTGGCAGTGGTGGAATCCTCATCCCTGGGGGGATTTAACACCCTGGGGATGTGGCACTTGGGGACAGGGCCAGTTCTAGGGGATTTGGGCTGTCCGAGGGCTTTTCCAACCTAAACAATCCCGTGACTATTCCACGATTCCACCCCGACTGCAGGATCCAAAGCAGGGGTCAAGGAAGGGTCCACTCCACTTTCCCAACTAATTTTTACTTCCTACTTCCCTGGGAGAGGGGAAATCCCACCCACCCCCTCCAGCCCACCCCGCTCCCTTAATCCCGATCCCACAAACGCTTCCCACGCAGCGCTTGGCACACGCGGCCGACGGAGCAGCCAAGGCAGGAAGCTGGCAGAGCCCCTTCCGGCAGCTCCCGGGATCCCGCAGCGTGCGGGGAAAACATTCCCGACAAAGCAGAGCTCCGAGGGAGGCGGGGAAGCCTGTCTGGGCTCACAGCCAGGGACGGCGGGGCCGGCGGATGTGGGAAAGGGGGAAGGAGCGCTCAGAGGAGAGCGGGAAGGGATCGCGGCTCCCGGGTGGGAATGGGGCACGGCAAGGGGCTGGAGCGGGGACGCTGCAGTTCCACAGGGACGCTGCAATTCCACAGGGATGCTGCAATTCCACAGGCTCCGAGTGGTTCGGCGGGTCTGCATTCCCACTGGGAAATACTCCACGATTTCCCCCGCTTCCTTATAGGAAGGATGTCCCACCTCTCCAGGAAGGCTTTCCCACCCCTCCAAGAGAGATTTCCCATCTCTCTAGGAAGGATTTCCCATCTCATCTGGGAAGGACTTCCCACCTCTGCAGGAGGGATTCCCATTCCCTCCACTAAGGATTTCCCATCTCTCCAGGAAGGATTCCCACCCTTCCAGGAAGGATTCCAATCCCTCCAGGAGGGATTTCACACTCCTCCAGGAGAGATTTCCCATCCCCTTCAGGAATNTTGGGATCTGCTCGCAGGGAACAGGGACAGGAGGAGAGGGAACGGCCTCAGGCTGGGCCAAATTGGATATTGGGAAAATTCCTCCTGGCAGTGGTGGAATCCTCATCCCTGGGGGGATTTAACACCCTGGGGATGTGGCACTTGGGGACAGGGCCAGTTCTAGGGGATTTGGGCTGTCCGAGGGCTTTTCCAACCTAAACAATCCCGTGACTATTCCACGATTCCACCCCGACTGCAGGATCCAAAGCAGGGGTCAAGGAAGGGTCCACTCCACTTTCCCAACTAATTTTTACTTCCTACTTCCCTGGGAGAGGGGAAATCCCACCCACCCCCTCCAGCCCACCCCGCTCCCTTAATCCCGATCCCACAAACGCTTCCCACGCAGCGCTTGGCACACGCGGCCGACGGAGCAGCCAAGGCAGGAAGCTGGCAGAGCCCCTTCCGGCAGCTCCCGGGATCCCGCAGCGTGCGGGGAAAACATTCCCGACAAAGCAGAGCTCCGAGGGAGGCGGGGAAGCCTGTCTGGGCTCACAGCCAGGGACGGCGGGGCCGGCGGATGTGGGAAAGGGGGAAGGAGCGCTCAGAGGAGAGCGGGAAGGGATCGCGGCTCCCGGGTGGGAATGGGGCACGGCAAGGGGCTGGAGCGGGGACGCTGCAGTTCCACAGGGACGCTGCAATTCCACAGGGATGCTGCAATTCCACAGGCTCCGAGTGGTTCGGCGGGTCTGCATTCCCACTGGGAAATACTCCACGATTTCCCCCGCTTCCTTATAGGAAGGATGTCCCACCTCTCCAGGAAGGCTTTCCCACCCCTCCAAGAGAGATTTCCCATCTCTCTAGGAAGGATTTCCCATCTCATCTGGGAAGGACTTCCCACCTCTGCAGGAGGGATTCCCATTCCCTCCACTAAGGATTTCCCATCTCTCCAGGAAGGATTCCCACCCTTCCAGGAAGGATTCCAATCCCTCCAGGAGGGATTTCACACTCCTCCAGGAGAGATTTCCCATCCCCTTCAGGAATAATTTCCCACCCCTCCAAGAGAGATTTCCCATCTCTCCAGGATTTCCCATCTCATCTAGGAAGGACTTCCCACCTCTGCAGGAGGGATTCCCATCTCTCCAGGAGGGATTCCCTCTCCCCTTCAGGAATAATCTCCCATCCCCTCCAAGAGAGGTTTCCTGTCTCTCCAGGAAAGATTTCCCAAACCTTTGGGAAGGATTTCCCACCTCTCCAGGAACAATTTCCCATCTCATCTGAGAAGGACTTCCCACCTCTGCAGAAGGGATTCCCATCTCTCCAGGAAGGTTTCCAATCCCTCCAGGAGGGATTTCACACTCCTCCAGGAGAGATTTCCCATCCCCTTCAGGAATAATTTCCCATCCCCTCCAAGAGAGAGGTCCCATCTCTCCAGGAAGGATTTCCCACACCTTTGGGATGGATTTCCCACCTCTCCAGGAAGGATTTCCCATCTCACCCTGGGAAAGATTTCCCATCTCTCTAGGAGGGATTTCCCACACCTTTGGGAAGGATTTCCCAAACCTGTGGGAAGGATTTCCCAGCCGGGCCTTACCTCTCTTGGGGACCTTCATGGCAGCAGATTCTGGGGTTTCCGGGGACGTCGTGTCCGCTCCATCCTCAAACACCTGGATCTGGGAAAAGCACAAGGACCATCACTGCCCAAAATTCCCCAACAGGGAGAGGAGGCAACAGGTCCCTCTGGCAGTGGGTTCAGCACAGCAGATCCCATGGTTTTGGCAAGGATTTTTAATTCCATCATTCCAGCTTTGCCATCGGCTGAGAACAGCCACGCACTCCTTATTCCCGCCGGGAATAGGGAATATTCACACAGGCAACGAGGGAAGTCAAAGCTCTGGATCTGACAGCCCGGAACATCCCAACCAGATTCAGGGATCTCTCTCTGTCAACTATTTTTGGACGCGTTTTTGCTGGATAAACATGGAAAACGAGGTTGGGAAGGGATTAAATCCCTGAGAGAGAACCTCAGATCGGCACCTCCCAAGTTGTTCCCGCAGGAATTTGCCTGATCCATCAGCACCTCCCACCTCAGAGCTCAGCTTAAAAATCAAAATAACCTGGGAAGCTCTCAGACATGGGTTCCATTTCGGGAAGATTCCCAGCACCAGGAATGATGAAAATTGAATTAAAAGCCATGAGGAGACCGAGGAAAAGATGATGCCAAGGAAAACATGACACCTGCAGCCACGCAGGGTGGGAATTCCGAGTGGTCTGGGGGTTTCCCAGCAGGTACAGCCCAGGTGGGAATTCCAGAGGTGCTGGAGAGGCTGGGGACGGGGACAGAGCAGAGCTGGATCCAGGGTGACACTGGGCAGTGCCATTGAGCTCCTCTGCCAGGCAGGAGCAGCTCCAGGTGATGCCAAAATCAGGGATTTCCACGCTCCGGAAAAGGAACGGCCACGCTCGGAATTGCCAGCCCAGCTAGAATCAGGGAATCCTGGAATGGTTTGGGTGGGAAAGGACCTTAAATCCCACCCAGTGCCACCCCGTGCCGTGGCAGGGACACCTCCCGCTGTCCCAGGTTGCTCCGAGCCCCATCCCAGCTACCCTTGGACACTTCCAGGGATGTGGGATGCACCCAGCCCCACCCAGAGCCTTGTGCCCAGCACCCTCTGCCCCTCCCTGCCCCTGCCGAGGGGTGCCAGGGGTGGGGTCCCCACCCTGTGCCCGCCAGGTGGGAGCTGGGGGACACAGGGGACCCTCCCTGTGCCCCGGGGTGGCTCCGGGTGGGCTCTGGAGCTGCTGGGACAGCCCCGCACCCCTGGCTTTGCTCTGGGACAGAGGATTTGGGGGATTTGGGAGCTGCTGATCCGTCCTGCTTCCCATCTCTGCTCCAGCTGTGCCCCCATCTGGAATTTGGGGCAGGGGTCGGGCATCACTCGCTGCACAGATGCCGAGGTGACAACGCGGGGGGACGGCTCCCACTGCCAGATGGGATTTGGGGAAGGAATTCCTGGCTGGGAGAGTGGGGAGAGGCTGGGCTGGAATTCCCAGAGAAGCCGTGGCTGCCACTGGATCCCTGGAAGTGCCCAAGGCCAGGTTGGACACGGGCTTGGAGCAGCCTGGGATAGCAGAAGGTGTCCCTGCCTGGCAGGGAGTGGCACTGGGTGGCCTCTGAGGTCCCTCCTGGTCCTGCAAACCCCTCAAAGCCTCTCCCAGCTGGAGAGAGACGGACAAAGGAGCGCGGTCCACGTGTCCGGTTTTATCGTTCCCCAGTGGGGAACTGGGAGTGTGGTGGAATTACACCTGGGAAATCCCCATGGTGATCCCAGGAGAGCAGCAGAGCTCCATCCAGCAATTCCTACGGCGTTTGGGTTGGATAAAAGCGTGAAAAGCTTCCTGGCACATTTGCCTCCAGCTCTGGCGGGTTCAGCTCTTTGTGTTTATCCCATTATTTCAAGGGTTGGGGATCATTTCCCCTCATCCTGCCTCGAGCTGGTGACAAAGGGACCGAAGCAGGGGACAGGTGGACTCATCTCAGAGGTCTTTTCCAACCTCAGTGATTCCTGGAATCTCTCCTGAATGAGCCATTGCTGCAGCCTC
This sequence comes from Machaerirhynchus nigripectus, assembly GCA_013397975.1. NCBI lineage: Eukaryota > Metazoa > Chordata > Aves > Passeriformes > Dicruridae > Machaerirhynchus > Machaerirhynchus nigripectus. The sequence goes on along the minus strand of VZRQ01009751.1, from coordinate 23,620 downwards.
CGACCACGTGTGATCCAAAGGCTCTTCCAGCGGGACAGAGGATGTCGGGATGGGCCCCAGGACCCAAATCCCCTCATTTTGTGCTCAGCTTCCCTCTGTCACCCAGTGCCAAGGTCCTGGCAACGAGAGGCCACGGGGTGGGACACAAACCAGCCAGGGAGGGGACAGGAGCTGGGGGGCTCCAGTGTCACCTCTCCGCCCTTGGAAGGTGACGCAGGGAATTGACCTGGAGGATGTTGGCTCCGGAGGGAGCTCCTGGGGCAGCACAGGAGCAGCAGAGCTCAGCAGCTCCACCCACGCACCGCGTGTTTGATCTAAACCAGGACAATCTCCTTCCAGGTAAACACCATTTAATTAAAATTCCCCGGCTCTGCTTCCAGGTAAACATCCGGGATCGATCCCAAACCGCACCTGCTGCAGGTAATAAATGCAGGGCAGCACCGGGCTGGGATCTTCACTGGGAAGCAGAACGAAACCCTTGGGAATTCTCCGCCCTGTTTTCACCCAATCCATCTGAAAACATTCCACAGGAACCCTGTGGGACGGGCAGGACCTCAAGGAATCGCGCAGAGGGGGCCCGGAGCCAGCCCAGGTGAGGTTCAGCTCGGGTTTGGAGCGTGCTGTTCCCTGCCTTGTGGCAGATGGAGATTCCCAAAAATACTGGTGATCAGGAAAATTCCTCCTGGGAAGGGCTGCCCAGGGCAGCGCCGGACTCCCCACCCCCAGAACGATTTAAAACCTCGACAACTCCACGATTCCACGATCCCATCACAAACATTACATCCACATCCGCACTTCCGCAGGCACCGGAGCGAAGGGATCTGGATTTTCTCCCCCAGCCCCGGGCGGGAAGCGCCGCTTCCCTCGAGGATCCCGGGATCCCACCCACCTGCGACTGCCGCACGAAGATGCCGTGGTTCTCCTCGCAGGTGAAATACTTCCTGCCCTGCACCGTGCCGTCGTTCTTGCCCTTGGCCTCGTCCAGGATGACCCCGACCCACTTGCCGGTGGCGAACAGCGTGGCCCCCACGTAGGCCACGGTGCCGCGGTGGCCCTTGCCGATGACCTCCACGCGGGAGCCCACCTTGAGGGGCTTGCTGCCGCCGTCCGCGCTCATCCTGGGCGTGCTGGAGGCCTGGGCAACAGGGAAAAGCAGGGGTTGAGAAGCTGGGATAGGCGTGGAAGTCGGATTTTGGGATGTTTCGTCCCACTCCGTCCCCGGCTCGCTTCGTCCGGCCCGTTTTATTTCGGGAGCTGGCCAAGGGTGATTCCTTCCGCTCCCGAGCTGGAGGCACAAACCAGGGCACAGCCACCAGTGCCGGTCACTCCGGCCTCACAAACCTGATTTATCCCTTTTTATAACATTTTTATGAGCTTTGGAGGGAAAAAAAGCCCCAAGAGCAGCACAGTCGATCAGCCTTAACCGACCCGTGCTCCATCTTTTCCCATGCTATCAGCGTTCCCGTGGTTTTCCAGCCTGGGAATTCTGTGCCCAGACTGTTTAGGGACACAGGTCACTGTCCCATCCCTTCACACTTCCGGGATCTGGTGGCCCCCACGGTGTCCCTGTGCCCGGACTAGGGGGATCCCACCTTGGAATGCGGGTGGGAAAGCCCGGCAGCTTTCCAGGTGGGATTGTCACGACCCAGCTGAGAGGGAACGGCCTCAGGTTGTGCCAGGGGAGGTTCAGGTTGGATACGGGGAAAATTCCTCCATGGAAAGGGTGTTCAGGCACTGGCACAGGTGGAGTCTCCACCCCTGGAGGGATTTAAAGCCTCGACAATTCCATGATTCCATGATCCCATCATAAGTATCGATCCCTATTTACATTTCAGTGGGCACCAGGACACTCCCAAGCGTGACGTCCCGGGATGCACCTGGGCTCAGCTGTGGTTTTCCAGGTGATCCGTGCTCTTGGAGCAGCAATGAGGTGATGGATGTGAGGAATTCCGTGGGTACTGGTGACCCTCGGGATTATTGAAACCACTGGGAATTTGTTGGGATCCAGCCCCAGCGCCTCCCGCTCTGCAATCAGCCTGAGTAGAACAGATTATTCATGGAATCCTGGAATGGTTTGGGTGGGAAGGGTCCTTAAATCCCAACAATTCCACCCCGTGCCATGGGCAGGGACACCTTCCACCATCCCAGGTTGCTCCAAGCCCCATCCAACCTGGCCTTGGACACTTCCAGGGATCCAGAGGCAGCCACAGCTTCTCTGGGAATCTGTGCCAGGGCCTCGCCACCCTCACAGCCAGGAATTCCTTCCCAATATCCCACTCAAATCTCCCCTTTCCCAGTGGGAAGCCATCCCGTGTCCTGTCCCTCCGTGCCCACGTCCAAAGCCCCTCTCCTCAAACCCTGACACCTTTCAATCCCACTGCCTCTGTCCCAGAGAGGACGTGGATGTTCCCTGTCCCGCTCAGCTCCATCTTCCCGCTCATCCCGACCTCCCAGCAGTCCCAAAAACGGGCCCAGTTTGGCATTTCCCCCACCCGACGTGTCACTGGTTCCGGTCACTGTGCAGAAATGTGGAGTTTTGGTCGCTCTGGGCCCGGCTTCAGCCAAAGAATCCGTTCTTTATCCCAGGAGAACAGAGCCTCTTTCAGCCGGCACGGCCGGGAAGGCCCTGCGGACAAACCTCGGCCGCAGCCGGACACCACAAGGGGGTTTGGGAGATTCAGGGAATTCTCAGCCTGTGGAAGAACCCAGGGGACTTTGAAAGCTCCCGGAATCTCAACAAACCATCCCCTCTCCTTGCACATCGCTGCCCGAGGTGGGAATGCAGAGTGAACCCATTGGGTTTGGGGTTTTGTGACTAAAACCAGGGATGAGGGTTTTCCCACAACCCCGAATTCCAGGTTTCATCCAAACACAGTCGGCAGAAACCAAAAACAATCTCGGGTTAAACCCCAAAATCCATCACCCAACAAAGAAACCCGAGACCTCAAAGGCAAAAATCGATGCTCCAGACCCAAATATCTCCCAAAATTTTGGCTCCTTCCAGCTGCCAGGGCTGCAGCAACATCCTGCGAGCACCTGGAAAATCGTGTCCGAGGTGTGATGGAAAATGGGGGCAGAGCTCCAAGGAAACAAGAAGCCCAAAGGAAAATCCCAAACCCCCCCAGTAAACTGAAAGGTTCCTGGAGCAGGAGTTTTTATCCCTCCTGGTTTCCGTTTGGCACCTGCAGCCAGGTAAGATCCGTGGGATGCAACACATTCCAAGCCCTGGCAGTGGGAAGCCATTCCCTGTGTCCTGTCCCTCCAGGCCTTGTCCCCAGTCCCTCTCCAGCTCTCCTGGAGTCCCTTTAGACTCTGGAAAGGGCTCTGAGCTCTCCCTGGAGCCTCCTCTTCTCCAGGCTGGACATTCCCAGCTCTCCCAGCCTGGCCCTGATGGACATCTGCCAACCAGCACTGATTTCTCGGAAACTTTTCCCGAGTCTTTCACACTTGGGAAAAGAAGGATAGTCCTGAATGAATCTCTCCCACCACATCCCATCCCTCAGGAGCAGGAAATGGGTCTCCACCTTCTGTTTCCAGCTAATCAGAAATTGGTCTGTGAGATACCTGGAAGCTCCAATCCAATGGATAAACCCCCGGACTGGAATTCCCATAAAACCAACGTGCTTAATCCAGGTTTTACAAGAGGGGGAGCTGTCCCAGCTGGAAGCAGGTGGGATGGGCGTTCCCAGACACTGGGGATTTGATGGCCATCCCAGGAGAGATGGACACACCTGTGGTCACTCCTCCTGGCCGCGGTGACAATCCCCGTCCAGCTGCGGAAGGAGGAAGGGGACAGACCCCACAAACATGGGGACACTCATCCTTGGGGACACCAGGGCACAACAGCCAGTGACACAGCCCAGCTTCCCAGCCCAGCTCCTCATGGATCCCCTCTGCCACACCGACATTCCCAGGGGAACACACTCCGGAATCCTGGGAATAGGGGGTATGGACAGCGAGGGAAGAGGATGGAGGAGCAGAACTGTGTGAAGGCAAAAGGAACAGAGAAGGGCTGGGGCCACTCACAGTGACAGCCCCGTCACCGCTCGCGCTGCAGCGGGAATAAGCTCCTAAATCCCAGCACATGAGAAATCCGGGGATTCGCGGCGGGGGCCAGCTGGGGAGATCCGAGCGGGGCACGGGACAGGTGGTGGGAATGGGGCCCAGGAATGCTGAGCCTCTGGAGCAGCCGTCACTGGAGGAGGCCACCAGCCCTGGTGGAGGAGCCTGTCCCCACTCCAGGGACACCAGGTGAGGGACGAGGACTCGGCTGCGCTGCCACCACCACAGGAGACTCCGCTCCCCACAGCTTCCCGAAATCCAGCATTTTCCCTTTTACCCCCCTTCCTGAAGCACGATAGACATCCACCGGCTGTCCGCTCTGCTGCGCCGAGGCACTGAAAACGGGATGAATTCCCGGCGATTTGGGTCACCCCCCGTGCTCCATCCGAGGGCGTTCCGCGTTCCGCTCCCTCCCGGCGGATCACCCCGGGAATATTTCGGTGCGTTCCTCGCCCGTGCAGGTGAGACTGACGGAGCCTCAAACTGTCACTCAAAGCTCAGATCAAAAGTTTCGGGAGAATCCCAAGCAGCCAACTCTCTGCCAAGACCCAAATTCCAGGCGCGACCCACAAAGCTGGAAGAGGGAAAGACTTGGGAAGAATTCCGGGTTTAAGCCTGGTCAGTGCCGAGTCGATCCCTGTGGAAGGGAGGGATCGCCCTGGGATTGAGGGTGGCTGCCGCGGGTGACACCGGGATGTGGCACTGGGATGAAGTCCCCACCACCGTGGTGGCACTGGATTCCAGGCTGATGAACTGGGAGGGTTTGGGTGTCTCTGGACACTGGGAGCAGTGTCCCTAAAACCCAGGAGGGACATGGCTGGGGTGGCCAGTGGCTCCAGCCCCAGGAAGGGCCAGCACAGCCGTGGTCCCTGCGGTGCCCATTCCAAAATCCACGTGAGCCAAACAGGGATAATCTACCCACAGTGCCCTGCCTGCAGCGTCCAGCGCTGCCCTGGGGCCCCCTGGGACCCCTGGGACCCCCAGTCCTGCAGTCACATCTCCATCAGCCCTTGGAGCCAGTGTTTGGCACCTTCCCTGCCCCCTTGGAGCCCCCAAATCCCCCCCAGGCCTTCGGGAATCAGGTTGGAATTTCGCCCCCTTCCTCCTGCTCCCCATGGAAAACAGGGAGGTTTGGGGGGCGGGCGGGGGGCTCCAGCCCCCACAGACCCGCACGGACACACACTCGGACCCTGCCAGGGTGGGCAAAAAAGGCTCCAGGCTGGGAAGTTTTCCCAAGCTGCTCCCTCCGCAGCCAAATCCCTTTGGCCACAGCTCAAATCCCACCGGCTCCAGGCCTGGCGTATCCCACAGCGGGCAGGACACGGTGCCCACGGAGGGTCTGGGGGTCCCGTGGAGCGTTGGGAAGGATCTGCCCTCCCCTGCTCCATCCCGGAGTCGCTGCCGAGTTGGCACAGCCAGGCCCAAACGCGCTGGCGGTGCCCGGCAGGGTCTGGGACACAATGTCACCGCAGCAGCGGCGGTGGCCACAGAGGGACACAGTGACAGGGACAGAACCTCCCGGGCAAGGCCTGGCCCGGGGCCGGGGGGGGGAACGCTGGCACCGCGCAGCCCAGGGGTAGCTGCAATACGGAAAAAACCTGGAAGCGCTTGCCAGGCCCGCGGAAGCTCGGGATCGCTCCGTGCCGCCTGGAAAACCGGCTCGGAGGGAGGGGAGCCCGCGGCAGGCAGGAAAACACGCCGGGATCTTTGTGCTGAGCAGCCCCGGCAAGGGGCTGTGCCGGAGCCCCGGGAAGCGGCTGAGCCGGAGCGGAGGCTCGGCCGCCGGCAGCTGCCAGGGTAATTAATCGCGGTAATGAATTAATCACCTACACGGGCAGGTAACTCCGGCCGAAACACCCGGCCCTGGCGCAAGCCGGAGCATCCACCTCCCCTCCCGGCATTATTGTCGGCGAGGGAGGTGCCACATTCCAGGGATACGGGGAGCGCAAGGGAGCACAATCGAGATTTCCCTACAAAACCCAGCTATTTTCGCCGCGACAGCGTCGCGATCTGTCGCGACAGGAGCCGGCAGAGCCAGGAGCTGTTGAGTCAGCCACCCCCACCACCACCACCCGCTTACCCGGCCGGACGCGTGCCTCCTGCCCTGGGCCATGCTGCCGCGCTCCAGAGGTTCCCGATTCGCAGCCAGCAGCTCTCCCCCAGCTCACGGCCGGCAGCATCCAGCGGCGCTTCCCAGCGTCCCGGCCGATCCCAGCATCCCTCCGCCCCCTCCCCCGAGGCTCTGCCGGGCGGTACGAGAGGGAGGGAAGCCCTTTTCTGGGCGAGGATGCTCCGAGGGAGGGGGATACAGAGAATTCCAGCGCTGCCGATGGAGCCACTCTGCGCCAGTGCCGCTCCAGACTTGTCAGCGCGCCGGCGGCTCGCTGGGTCCTAACGCTCCCCGCAGGAGCCACCGGCGCGGCCACCGGCGCGGCCACCGGCGCGGCCACGGCCCCCGGCGACACTCCGGGCATCTCCTCCTGCTCGCCCTGAGGTGGGCACTGGGCAGGGACCCCCCCCAAATCGCGCCCGCCGTGACCCCAGACAAAGCTTGTCCCGCTCGTTCTTCCCTTCACGGAGAGATTTTGAGGAAAAACAACGCCCTGGAGGAGGGTTTGTCCCGAATCTCCAGGTACAGGTGAGGCAGCAACTGTGGGTGCGTGGAGCCCAAGGGGTTAATTACGGGCGGCTTTAATGATCACTGATTGTCCTGCGCCTGGCTGTGACAGGTGACATTGTGTCCCATTGTGTCCCATTGTTCCTGGCTGAGCTGACAGATCCCAAATTAACGCCCTCACCCCTCTTCCGGGCACTGTTCCCGGCGCTAATCAGGCTAACGAGGGGATTTGGGAGCCACCAGGACCGGCCACTGTCCAGTCCCGGCCCAGCACCCTCATGGAAGCACCCCCAAACCACAGAACATCCCGAGTTGGAAGGGACCCACAGGATCATGGATCCAACTCCTTCCCTGCACAGGGCAATCCCAAAAATCCTACCCCATCCCCGAGAGCGTCGTTCAAACACTCCTGGAGCTCTGGCAACCTTGGGAATGTGCCCATTCCCTGGGGAGGTGTTCCAGTGCCCCAGCATCCTCTGGATGAGGAACCTTTTCCTGATTTATCCATCTAAAGCATCCCTGACACAGCTCCAGCTGTTCCCTTGGGTCACAGGGAGCCGAGATCGGAGCTGCCCCTCTGGAGGAGCTCTCCGGGATGGAAAAGTGACCCAACACCTGCTCCTGAGCTGGAATCTGGCGTCAGGAACCAGGAGAAGAGTGAGAAAACCATGGATACGCCCCAAAAATCGAGACATGTCACTGAGCATGGCCAGTGGCCATCACTGGCGTTCAGGGAAGGAGATTTAACAACACACAGCTGGGATAAACAACCCAAAACCCAGCTGGAAACTGGGAAATTCTCACTGGGACCACCAGGAACTCAACCAGAGCCTCTCCAGGTACCTGCTGGTCATTGGAGCTCCAGCTGCTTCCCCTTTCCATGCTGGTTTAAAGGAAACTTCACACACACAAAATCCACCCGAAATTCCCCAAAAAGCTACAAAGAGGACAAGCTCCTTCTCCTTCCCCTCGGCCCCGGCAGCCCTGGGGACAACCAGGACATTTGGTGCCAAAATCTGCAGTATCCCAACAAAAACCGAGTGAAAACCACCCAAACCAGGGGATTCAGAGCAGGGGGGGATGTCCCAAGAGCTGTGGGACAAAGAGACCCCCAAAATAAACACCCCCCTCCCTCAGCTGGGGATCCCCAGCTCCACTCAGGATCCTCTCCGGTATCTTCCCCACCCCTGGAAGTGTCCGAGGCCAGGTTGGATGGGCTTGGAGCAACCTGGGATAGCTGGAGGCGTCCCTGCCCATGGCAGGGGGTGGGATTGTTGGGATTTAAGGTCTCTTCCCACCCAACCCATCCCAGGATTCTATAAATAGGTGACACAGGTGATATTTGCTCCCAGGGAAGCACGGTGAGCTTCCCGTGCCAGAGGAGGTTTTTCCTTCTATGGATAAAATCGTTCAGATTTTCTAAATCTTCTGAACTGGTTTAATACCTATCACGGAATCACAGAATGGTTTGGGTGGGAAGAGACCTTAAATCCCAACAATCCCACCCCCTGCCATGGGCAGGGACACCTCCAGCTATCCCAGGTGGATCCAAGTCCCAGTGTCCAACCTGGCCTTGGACACTTCCAGGGATCCAGGGGCAGCCACAGCTGCTCTGGGCACCCTGTGCCAGGGCCTCCCCACCCTCACAGGGAAGGATTTCTTGCTAATTCCTAAAATCTAAAGGATTTCTGCTATTCCTCTCCCCTGCAGAATCCTCCTCTGGGATCCTGGCTGATCCCAGAGCCAGGGAGCAGCCGGGAGCGGGACAAAAGCCACGGACACAAACACTTGGAGGGTGCTCAGCCCACGGAGCGATGGCGGGGACTGGGCTCCAAGGAGAGGCTGGAATGCCAAGAGGGAACTCCAGGTCAGGAAAGCGCCCTCTGAGTGCAAGGAAAACTGGGAAACAGCCGCGGAATTTCAGCAGGAATTCAGATGGGAGCAGGGGGTGTGGGACAGCACCCCCTCAGAGGATGGGAACTCACCACTGCTCTTCCCACAGAGCTCTGGGAATAGCAGGACAAACCCAAACCCGGGAAAATACCAGGGAATACCAGACAGGCTTTGCTCCCAGGTGGAGAAGAACAGGAGTTGTTAATTTGAAAAGAAAGTTACAAACGTCACGCGGCTCCTTCTCCTCCCCAGCCGGAGTTTTCCACGTTACACTGAGGCACGAGGGAATTTTTTCCACACAAACACAATTTCCCAGGATCACAGGAGGGTTTGGGTTGGGAAGGATCTCAAAGCCCACCCAGTGCCACCCCTGCCATGGGCAGGGACACCTTCTGCTGTCCCAGGCTGCTCCAAACCCCGTCCAACCCGGCCTGGAACATTTTTAGGGATGAGGCAGCCGCAGCTTCTCTGGGAATCCTGTGCTGAAAATCACGGAATCATGGAATAGAATCATGGAATCCTTCAGGCTGGAAAAGCCCTCTGAGCCCATCGAGTCCATCTGCTCCCACAGCACTGCCAAGGCCACCAGTGACCATGTCCCCAAGTGCCACATCCGCAGGGCTGGTAAATCCCTCCAGGAATGGTGGCTCCACCCCTGCCCCAGCAGGAATTTTCCCAGCTTCCAACCTAAGTCCCTCCATGGATGGCGACTCCATCACTACAAAAATCCATTTCCCATTCCAAACCAGGCCCCGGTGACCCCGAAGGACAGCGACTCCCAGGTTTTCATGGATATCCCGCCGGCACCTTCCAGGATATCCCGTTTGTCAACACAACAAAGTCACAGGCACCGCTCACCCTCTCCTGCTTTATTCACTGCTTGGATTTGGGATGAAAACAAACCCTTGAGGGAAAGAATCCTGGAAAATCCTGAGCTGAAAGAGACCCGCAAGGATCCTGAGCCCAAGACAAGGAGCTGAGGTGGGACAGGAGCTTTATTAATGCCAGAATCATGGGAATATGGGAAGTTTTGGTAATTAAAGCCCTGTGAGATGATCCAGAGCCCTCTGGGATCACCCCAACCTCCAGCGGGGCTTTGGCCGCTCCACCCTTGCCACAACCTATGGATTTGGGGCTAAACCTGCTCTGTCCCAAGGGGAACAATCCCAACCTTCCCCCAAACTCAGGCACTGCCATGTCGGGATGAAAACTGAAAACATCCCCAGGATCAATAAACCTTCCTGGGCCTTCCAGGAATTCCAGCATCCCCTTTTCCAGGGGAACACACCCAAAATCTGATCAAACCTCAGAAATACATTCCCCCAGGAATGGGACTGGCACAGGGGAAGCAGGACCTCGTCCAAACCCCTTCCCAGGTATTTTGGGATCCATCAGGAACACCACGAACCGGAGGCGCTGCCTTGTGCTCCCACTCAACGAGCCTGGAGCCGTGTACTGGCATGGACACTGGGATGGACACTGGGATGGACACTGGGATGGACACTGGGATGGACACCGGGATGGAGCAGCCCAAAGCATCCTCCACACGTCAGGGTCACACCTGGCCGGGGCTGGAGCGATCCCGGCTCTCCTGGGAGGAAGCACCAGGTGTCACAGAGCTCCAGGGATTCCCAGTGCCACCCATCCCACTTCCAGGGATTCCCAGTGCCTCCCGCTCCATTTCCCACGACATGGATCCCCCTCACAAACCACTCCAGCCATCGCTCTGCAGGATCCACGTGGATTTTCTGCTGCCCAAACTCTCTAACTCGTCACCACTGAGAAAAGAAGTCCATAAATATCCCCTCTCAACCTCCAGGCTTTTCCCTGGGATCTGGGACACACGCCAGCCCCCTGCTGAGCAGCTGGAACACCCCCCAGCTCAAGGAGAATGAGGAGGGGGAAGGTTAAAACCCTTCAGAAACTCCCACTGTTTATCCAGCAGGAGCAAAATTCCACCTCATTGCATTCTGATGAATTTTTTACGCACGTCTCCCAGTGAAATTCCCCCACAGAGCTGATTTTGGGGTCGGGAGGGAGCAGCTGAGTTTGTCAGGGAACTGAGTTCAGGAGAGAAATCCTAAACCAGCGTTTGGGGTTTGGTCTTTAATGCCTCAAAATAAATCCCGAGCGAGTTTGGGACTTTTTTAATTCCCCTCCAAGCCCTGAACGTTCCCAGGGGACCCCAAAAGTCAGGCTGGGATCCGAATCAGCATCCTGGAGTCACGGAATGGTTCGGGTTGGAAGGGACCTCAANCCTCACCACCCTCCCAGCCAGGAATTCCTTCCCAACATCCCACCCCAATCTCCCCTTTCCCAGTGGGAAGCCATTCCCTGTGTCCTGTCCCTCCACCCCCCCCTCCCCAAATTAGGGACATCCCAAAATGAGGCCACCCAGCCAGGTCACTTGGGAACAGCAGGAACCGGAGGGGGGACACGGTGTCACCCAGGCCAGCGCTGCAGGGATCCCACACCAATTTCCATGGAATTCCGGAGTGGTTTAGGGTGAAAATTCCTCAGAGACCACCGAGTCCAAGCATTCCCCCAGCACTGCCAAGGCCACCACTGATCATGTCCCCAAGTGCCACATCCACAGGGCTGGGAAATCCCTCCAAGGACGGGGACTCCACCACTGGCAGGGCTGGACAACCCTTCCCACGAAGGAATTTTCCCAACATCCAACCCAAACCCGGCACAACTTGAGGCCGTTCCCCTCTCACAATGCGAGCACAGCCCGACCCTTCCCAGCTCCACCCTCCCTTTAGGGAATCGTGCAGAGCCACAAGGTCCCTCCCAATCCCCCTTTTCCTCGCCAGCCGCTCCCTCGGGACCTCATTCGCTCCAGGTGAGGCGGATCCCGGCGCTAGGACCCGGCGCTGGAGCCTGCGCCCTGCACGGCTGCACCGCGGCACCGCAGCCCCCGCAGCCCCCTCCCAGCCCCGAGCCCGCGGGATCATCCCGGCGCATTCCCGGCTCCGCCGTGGGATCGATGCTCCGTAGCCACAGCAACGCCCGGACACGCCGGAGGATGCGGAGGGAGGTCAGTGAGATTCCAGCTCGTCCCCATCCAACGCCCCGCGGGATTCCCGGCTGGGGCTCCAAAGTGGGAGCGTTCCCAAGGAAAGCTGATTGGAACCGCTGGGTCCTCGGGGGAATGGGAACTGCTGGTTCCGTGCGGGAGTTTGCGCGGCTGCCGGAGGGGTAATCCCTGGATTTCCTCCCTCCCAAAGCGCCTCGGATTCTTGCTCCGAGCAATTCCCGGCTTTAAACTTTATTCCCTCGTTCCTTACGGAATTCCTGAGCAGCTCCCTCTCTCTGAGGGCTGGGAAATGAGGGCATGGGGGGTGGGGGGATAGCCAGGGCTGCGAGTCATTCCATAATCCATGAACCCCAAGCCATCAAAACCCCAATCCCTCCAAAAAAAAAAACCGCCCATCCCTCACAAAATGCCAATCTC
>VZRQ01009750.1:642367-757935 GCA_013397975.1 Machaerirhynchus nigripectus | reverse complement strand
TTCCTTTTCCCCCTCTCTTTTGCCGCAGTCTCCGTCCAGCGCTGGGCGAGTCCCGGCAGCCCGCGCCGGCGAGGAGCTGATTTATCGCTGCTCCAGCCCCGGCTCGCAATTCTGTCACTCTAAATCACGCACATGCGGAGNCTCCCCGCGGCGCCTCCCGGGCCCGGCTCCGCGGCGGGGGTTGCGGGGGGACCCCCGAGCTCTCCCGCCCAGCGTGGTCCTGCCTGCCAGCGCTGCTGCAACCCGCACGTACATGTGCGTATCCACATATATCCCCATCCCATATGGATGTGGCCGTGGGAGGGTTACACGCCCCCGTGCTGGAGATGCAGCATCCTCCCCGGCGGCGGCGGTGGGATGCAGACCCCCGGGCAGCCTCCGGCTCTCCCAGATCCCCAGGCAGCCTCCAGGTCTCCCAGCCCTGCAGCACAGGGGCTCTGTGCCAGCCGGGTGCAGCAACTGCGGTACCCCGGTGTCCCAGCACTGCTCCCACTGCCCATGAATCAAATCCATAAAGCCAAGGATCCCCTGGCCCTGAGAAATTAAGTATCATGGCTTGGGACTGCGGCTTGGCCTCCCCCCACCATCCCTGTTAGGCCCTGCAGTGGCTTTGCCTGTTATTTCCCATCACATCCTTTAACAGTAGAGAAAAAAGGAAAATCAGTGTGAAAAGTGCTGGTGGTATCACTGCAATTCAGGGGTTGGCACAATCCCCGGGGATTTCATCCCAACGCGGGGTCCCCTTGGTTACGCCCAGGGTCACAGCAGGGTTGCAGGGGAGAAGTTTCAGGAATGCCTGAATCCCACCAGCTGCACTGGCAAGTCACTGAGACTTGCACTGCCGAGCGAGGGAGGAGTCACTCCTGAGAGCAGGACGGTCGCATGCTGCTGGAGATGCTTACACGGCTAATAAAATCTGGGATAAGCCCCCCAGCAATAATGCAGCACACAGGGCAGGAGGCTGAAACTGTTTCCTGCCACTGCACTGCAGCATCAAACTCTGATTTTCACGCAGCTCCCCTTGTTAAATTCAAGAAATATCTCCAGATTTTCAGTATTGCTGAGCTCCAAACTTTGGTGCAAGTGACTTCTGCCCTGCTTGGCAAAGGGAACATGTGGGCCGGCCTCCTGCATGTGCAACACGGAGAAAACACTGAATCTCCATGGAAAATCCTTCCCTATGGTTTGGAAAATCAGTAAGCCGAGGAGAAATGTATAGAGCAGAAGAAAACACTGGACACCTGAGTGGAAGGAGAGAGTGACCATGGCCAACTGCAGTCCATGTCCAGTGGAGACTCCAGGGAAGCTGCTTTTCCCTCCTTGCAGCAGTGCTGCTGTTCCCAAAGCTTTCGAGACACAAGGAAGGTCTATGGGGAAAGGACCAGTGCTGGTGCTCTCAGTGCCCTCTACCCAGGGGACAGCAAAAGAGGCAGCATCCATACACCCCCTCCTGCAGGGGGGCTCTTTGTTCCTGCCAGGACCCGTGTTCTTCACCTCGTCCTTTTGGATGGTTTTTGACATCTTGGGGAAGCCAGGGTAGGGAGGGGGTCAGGTACCCCGTGGTCCCAGGTGCCCCAGCACCCAGGTACCCCAGCACAAGCACAGATACTGCTGACGCACAGGTGCCCCAGCACTCGGACGCTCCAGGACACAGGGATCCCAGCACAGCACTGCACCTTCCCATGGATACCCCGGCACACCGCTACCCCAATATGCTGCTACACCTGCCCACAGGTACCCTGCTACACAGGCACCCCAGCACACGGTAGCCCAGTACTCAGACACCCCAGTACACCACGACGCACACTGGAACCCAACACATGGCTGTACTTGAACAGGGATGACCCAAAACACAGCCCCTGGCACTCAGGTACCCCATCAGCCCCCTGCCATGCCATGTGCCCTGTGTGGCACCAGGGTGGGCTCACCGGGGTTTTTGCTGTTCCCTGGAGCAGGTGAGGTTGGTACAATTTCCCTTTAATCCCAAACGTCAGGAGCCTTACTCCAAAGGCAATGCCAAAGGCTTTTATAAATTCCTACTTAACTTGATTTAAAAAGTGTGACTGTAGGAAATAATGAAGGTTTCTTCCCCCTGTTGCCACAAATTTGCATTCAGCCCACGGACAACGGCAGCAGGGCTGCAGCGCCGCTGGATTTCTTCAGAAAAGTTACCAGAGGCCTGTGAGACAGCTGGAATTCATATTAGAATATTTTTAACGTGCTCTTACAAATACTTTGGCATACGCCTATTCCACTCCTTTTAATGATGTTGACTTCATTTCCTTTAATACGGGGCGAAAAAATGCTACACCAACAAGACTTAATTAAATTAATAAGAAGAAACAATAATAAATAATCCCAGTTGCGTTCCTGCAGGGTTGCAAAATACAGATCGGAGGGTCGGGGTGGTAACACCCAACAACTTTCGCAGATGAGTTGTTCAGGCCGGCGCATCCCTGGGCCCCTGCCTGCTCTCCTCGCTGCTCCCCCTTCCCGTGCGCGATGCGGTGACAGAGGGGCTCGGGNCCTCAGCGGCGCAGCGCCCCCTCCCGGCGGGAAGCGCGCGGCCGCCTGAGGGGGCCGCGGGGCCCGGGCAGCAAAAATACGGCAAAACCGGGGAAAATATATCCAGGTTAAAGCCTCCGAGCACCTTCGCCCTCGCTTTGCCCGAGGGTTCCATCAGCCACGGTGCGTGTGTCCGATACCAGCAGAGCCAGGCTCTCTCTCTCTCTCTCCTCACCTGCGTGTGGGGAGGGGAAGGTGGGGTGTCCCCTGCTCCTTCCTCCGTGATTCCAGAGGGGTTTTGGAGGAGAAGAGAGGATGCAGATGTCACATTCCCCTAGGGGAAACCTTTTCCGCAACCCAACCCATCACTGGACACCATCAGTGTCCCCTGTGTGGGGCAGATTCCTGTCCCCAGCGGGTCAGGGAGGGATCCTGGTGCCCTGCAATTGGTGCTGAAGTTCTTATTGTTTATCCAAAGGGCACTTTGTCATGCGACCGAGCATATCTCCCATGGGAGACAGGTATGCTCAGAAAAATGGAAGATGGGCAGGTGGCTTCAGCTTGGGGGAACATTAATACACAAGGACAGGTCTCTGGCTGATGGATGTGTGCTGCCTTCACCTGCTAATTCACACCAGCTGTTGGCATGACCTGTTCTGCCAACGGTCCTAAAGGTGCTTCGTCCCCTTTCCCACTCCTAACCAGGCCAGTAAGGGCAGCTCTGGTCACTTAATGCTAATGCCTTGTAAGGGTTTCAGAACACAAAAGTATTTATTGTCTGTTCAGTATTAGTATTTTCAAGTTTTAGCTCTAAAATGCTGCAAACTCCTGAATAATCATTGCCTGTAGCCTTAGGTCTATCACCTTTCTGCCTTCAGCCTCAGCAAAGCAATCCCTCTGCACTGGGAGTGTTGCCTTGAAGGACACTCCCTGTTATCTCCCCAAATGACACTGATGTAAGTACAAGAGGACGAAACACGTCATGTTGGAGGTATAGATGCATGTATATACCACAGTGTTGCTGTAACCACCCACAGAAATACTAATATTGATTTTAAAGGAAAACTCTGCACAGGATTTGTGATATTTTCCTTGGGCTTTCTGTGATTGGCTTCCAGAACGTCAGGAGAAAACTCCAAACTTTAGGGATTTTAACCTGACAGAGAACTTACCAACGTGCTCCACAGAAACGTTTCTTGGCTGTTTCTGTGACTGCCTCTCTTGCTAGTGTTCGCTGAGACAAAATACACATTTTTACCCGACCGGCCCATTTTTTTTTTACCCAAGTAATAAAATATGACACTAGAGGGCGGCCTGTTAATGTAATTCAATAATGAAGTTGCAGCGACTGCACATGGAGATGCAGCACTGTCCCCTGCTTGGAGCCAGGGCTCTGGCTGAAAGCAGGTCTGGGAACGCTGCCTTCTCCCCCTCTGAGACAACTGCCACTGCCCCAAAGACATGTGGAATATCCTAGAATCCAAAATAATGGCTATTCCTAAGAAGTGTGATTTTCCAGCAGACCCATGTGACTGCGTTGTCTCATGAGCAGTCCGGTGTTCAACACTCAGTCCTGCTCGGAGAAGGATGCGGCAGGAGCTGTCCTGTCCATTCTCCCATGGCAAACCCATGTCCTGCCCCAAACCATGGCCCCTACTTTTGCAGGTAAGGGACAGTGCTGCAGTTGCAGCCCGGTTTTAGCCGCCTGCACTGCAGTTCAGTGAGCACAGTCGCTGTTGGCGGCTCGCTCTCAGGCTCTGCACAGCCTTCCTGTGACTGAGGAGGTCTCTTACCATTCCAGAGACCGGTTTCCTTATGTCAAATGAGGTTAATGGCTGCATGCAATTTAATTAATTAAAGACTGGGAATATTTTTAGAACACCAGACGCAGTATGTGTCAGAAATACCAGGTATTATCTGAGTATGCAGTGCTGGCGTTATCGATATTTACATTTTGTACTGCCTGGAAGCGAGGATTTCCTGGTGGGAGGCTGCCAACAGCAACACCTTTTCCCCCCAGATTTAGAATCTGTGTGTCAAGCGTGAGCCAACAGGCACAAGTGACGTCAGGCAGAGGTAAGGCCAAGGACGCAGGTGACAATACATTGTGCGCCGACAGATACCGGTGGTGCTGGAGGTTGTCACACATGGACCCACCACAGGTGGGCTTCAGGTATCCTCCAGAGGCTTTCACTGCTGTGAGCCCATCGAAGGTGATTCAGCATGTTCCCCAGAGAACATTTTAAGATGAATTTAACTGAGACTTTCTTATTGTCTGCAGCAGAAATTGGCCTGGAGTTACAGATGGGAAGAACTTAAATAAGTGGCCGCTTTCCTGAAAGCTGATGTTCCTTAGCATTTAGCAATAACGTGTCCTCGGTTTTTGCTAAATTGCAAACGAGCAATTAATTCTTCAGCACTTGTGCCGAATACTTTAAAAATGGAAACATGAAAGTCTTCTATTAAAATGAAGTTGATAGTATGCACCTGCCACTAATGTACTGTACACTGTGTCTTCCACTCATTATAGTGATGATTTGGGTTGAGATCAAGTGTCATATAGTGAAAATCACTTCAACATGTGCCTGTTCATATGCATAAACTCCTGTGTACCAGATGGCAAAATATAATGACATCTTAAACAGCTAATTGCATAAACCTTGTAATGCAGATAATTGCTGAACCAAAGTATGAGTTAATAATTTCCCACTGTATTGCCTGGCTTGACACTAATTCTAAAGGAAAGTTGTGACAATTCTAACACACTAAAGTTCACCAAGCGGTAATTAAAACTAGCACTTAAAATCATTCGACTTTCAAACCCTTAATTACAATTCAGTGGAATCACTTTGTAGAAATCTAACATTTATAGATAGTTACATGATAGCTGATATTTCATCATCATCCCTTTCATGGTGGTGTTCTAAGGCAGGCTTCAGGAAGCGCGTAGCTCTCCCTGGAAGCTTAAGGTTGTACTGGTTTCTGTTCCAGTGGTCACTGGGAAACACTTGGAAAACAGTGGCCAGGACTAGGAGGTTTACCACAGGCTACGCTTAAGGCAGCATGGCAAGTAGTCCTTTTTAATCACCTGATGGTATATAAATGTAAATAAGCATTAAGCCATTACAATGAAATGTATCAGCTTTCATAGCACGGATTTAAGAATTGAATCATTGTGGTTGGTTTGGTAACAATGCACTGACCTCAAAGCCAGGCCTCTAACACATCCTGAGCTGTTACTGTGTATTTGAAAAGCTGCCATGAAGAATGGAAATAGAATTAATGATGGTAAATACAGTTTTAGGAGAAATAAGCCTTAGCAGACAAACGCAATTTCTTTCTTTGATGAGGCGCATCAAATAATATGATGAAGGTAAAGACTGAATGATAAAGGTCAATGAAGAGATGTGATATTCATTTTTTTATGGAGATTAGAATTAACACTGTGTGATATTCTGATCAAAAAGCATTAGAAATAGCATCAGAGCATGCACTAATTAGATTAGGAATTGGCAAACAGCCTGTTAAAAAGTAGCTATGAATCAGGAGTTGTTATCAAACGGGAGAGTTTTACCAGGATCAGCATCAGGTCAGATGCTAGTCAATGTTTTCTTCAATGATTTGGATGTAAACACTGTAAATTCACAGCTGATAAATCTGAGGGTGACAGGAACATTGGTGGAGTGACAGACAGCAATGAGAATGACACTCCAAATGATCTCAGTTGCTTCATGAGTTGAGCCCATTCAAACACAATTGCTTTTAATACAGACAATATAAGATTATGTGGTTTCTAGTGCTCACACTTTTAAAAAATTGTTGGAAAACTGGAAAGGGTGCAGAAAAGAGCCACAGAGAGGATTTTAGGGCTGAAGAAAGTGCTTAATGGTGAAAGACTTAAAGCGCTCAATCTGCCTCGCTTACTGGAAAGAAGACTGGGATGTGACATGAGTGTAATGTGTAAGTATTTAAGTATCTACAAGATGTGTCTGGAATTGTCTGCTGGATACTGACGACATTTTAATCTTTCAGAGAAAAAATGGGTAAGTCCAAGTTGAAGTCAAACAAAGTCAAGTGAGAATTTAGGGGGTTTTAATAGCCAGAGTAGCTGAAGGCTGACTTTCAAGGCACGAAGTGGATACTGCCTTTTTAAATTTTATTTTCAAAGCAAGACCAGAAGACCTGCGGTAACTAAAACCAAGTGAGTGCATTTAATGCGGGGGAAATGGCACTGTGAGTTGTCATATATCAAGGAGCTTTCTCTAGCCTTCAGTGCTGTGAGTCTATACACATCAGCAGACATTGCATAAGCATTTGGGAGCAGGAACATACACCTGTGCAATGGAATAATCAAGTAATAACAAGCCTAACACATTTCATGGGCTCTCCAGACCCAAGCCAGGTGTGCAGATATCTCACATTCATATATCTCTAATTAAACGTATTATTTTTAAAAAGAGACAGTTTGTGTGCTGCTGGAGCTACACAAACTCCCCCAAGAGCAGCCCCCTACCTACATCTGTCAGCCCTTGCCTGTCTCCTGGTATGAAATGGCTGATTCCTCTGTGCCTCTGCTCTGTGGCAGAGGAGCAGTGACCGCATCTCTGGCCATCTTCCACCTGGAAGCCTGTTTTATTCACAATGTGAATCAGACATTCCTAGATGGGAGTGGGTTACAGGCAGAATATTAGCCTGAAACTTCACCCCAAGCCTCTTTTTCTGATACAATTCTGTCTCAGTGACTGATTACTGTAAGAAATGCTGCCAAACACTTGTCCCACTGTTCACACAGCTCTCTTCTGCTCTGGCCATACACACCCACCACAGCAGTTCCCTATGTGTTGCTTGCATCCTACACACTTGCTCCTCTCTCAATACCCAAAAAACTCAACAACTGTCAAAGCCATGAGCAGGCAGTAATCATTTCAAGACTCTCCAGTATCACCTCATGGTACCTCCAACTACAGCTCAATGTAATGCAGAAGGAAGAGAAAGCAGGGACCTCATCCTATTTCCTTCAGCTCTGGCATGTTCTTGGAGGTCTCCCATCTAACTTTGGATGGAGAACAGTTCAGCCTAGCCCCTGGCCAAAGCTGGGAGCTAAACTCTATCAAATCCGATAGCACAGACAGTTCTGTGCAAGGCTCAGTACAATCCTCTCTGCCTTTTAACATATTTATTAGCCCATGAATCATAACTACCAGGTGTCTGTGTTGTTACTAATTTTATAGACAGATGTAACCGGATCTGATATGAAATACTTTAATGCTCAGGTCTCCTTTACTGCTCCCTTGGGTCTTTCCAGCCACCCCTGCTGTGGATCGACAGCCTTTTCCTTTGTGGGAGCAGCATTGCCATGTACAGCTGGTGAGGATCAGGCTGTTTTTCCCTAGAGGAAGATGCTCCAGGGAAGATGCCATTCTTGACAGTTAAAACATTTTCAGTCTATACTAAGCATCGTCTGTAAAACCTCAGCTCAAGGTGATTGTGTCAAGCTCTGCAAAGTAACTCTGTTCAGCAGAGCTCACGGTGCATGTGTGGTACATGACAAGATGGCACTTTTTTGTGTATCCACTTCCTAGTTATTTACCTGAGGCAGTCCCTCAATTGTATGTAGCTGGCTGGAGTTACAGCCTTCCCTCACACACTCCACCAGCTGCATGGAACATGCTTCCAGGTGGTCCTGGGTGATTTTCCCAAGAGTGCTGTTCTTCAGGGAAAATTCAGTGCAAATTCATTGCCCACAGGTGTAAGTGCAGAATGTCATTGATGGTATTTCAGCCTATGTATCTGCGCTATAACTAGTACACACTGTCCATAGAAGAGACACTGATAACTCTATAACAAACCAAAGCAAAAAAAGACACCAAGCAGCATTATTAATTGATAACTCAAATGCCAGAGATTTGAGGGACACTGAAATTGTCAGTGATAGCAAAACCTGGACAGCTCAACAGTCTCAGGGACTTAGGCAGAGATCGACGCAGTGGCTGAGGACTTGCTTTTGGCTTGCAGCGATGCTGGTGATGAACTCAGAGCAGAAAATTGTCCCACCAATCAACTCAGCATCTTAAAATGAAACACGAGCTGAAATTAGTTGATGGGAAGGATGTTATCTGAGAAATTTCTTTTTCTTTGAAATATCTGATAGATCCAGGATGTGGCGGTACAACATGCTGGTGACTTATTTCTCAGTCTGTGAATGTAAATTCATCTTCCTCTTTTCTTTCAATATGAAGAAGTCTTGAAAGTCAAACCTGGGGGTAGATTATCTTCCAGAAGTGGAAACCTAGGAAACAAGGCAAAATATGTTGTCATATCTCTTTACTGCTGCTTGCAACATTATTTCCTGCTTAGGATTTCTAGATACTTACTATATCAATGCACTTGTAGAGTGAAAACAATAGAGTGAAAACAATTTCTGATCGTGGGTTTTATCAAAGCAGAATTCAGTACTGAAAACACAGCATGCATTTTGAATTTTATTAACAAATCCTGTTTAAATTGAATCCCTCCCCATCATTCCCTTTTTAATCAGGATTCAGTAACATTCAAATAGTGCTAATGTAATAAATATTCACTAAAGAGGAGCATAACTCAGAGTTCTCCTACCTGGCTGTGGTTGTTTGGTGCTCTTCAGAGGAGGAGCCATCTTCTCATCTTGTCTCCTCTTCTCTCCAGGAGGTTTGAGAGAGGACCAGCCATTATATTTTACCTTCTCCTAAAAATGCCTGTCTTTGCCATGCCTCATATGTGTCCTGATATCCAAAGACATCGGAGACAGACTGAAAAATCTGTTGGTAGGTATAGAAAACACTCTGGGAGGAGTGGGCCTCCCGATTCTGTTCTCCATGGAGCAGTTGCTGTCTGCCTTTACTCTGATTAAAAACCTTATAATAAAATACAGTGTCATCTTAGAAGGGGAATTTGCTTCCAGAACTGGTGAAAATCACTGGAGATCTATCATTTCTCCGGATGAACACCTGGCAACTGATTTTCTTTACCCTGCCTCATTTGCCTTTGATTTCTAAGACCCTAAGGCACTTAGAGATCAGAAAATAGTTCAGTCTATAAAAAAGAAATGCACCTCTCTTCTTAGCACTGGTTCTCAAATTGTTCTTTCACGCACTGCTATCACCATGTGTAATTACTTGCAGGTGTCAGCTGGAATGTGGTGTCTTTTGTCTTCTCAAGTGCTTTGGCCAGCAGGGACCTAACAAGCTTTGGTTTGCTGTGATTAATAGGTTGGCTCTTGGTCTAAATGACCACTGGAAAAGGACATCCTGTAAGATAAGAGCTTTCACTGTCAGTCATATGGATTGCTTCACCTCAGAATGTTCCAAAGCAGCATTGCTGGAACAATTTGGACCTGGGTCTGAAGCCAGTGAGACTTGTGTAGACATGCAGGACGCTGCAATAACTTGCAATTCAGTGGTTGAATTCCATTATGGGCACCAGAACAGGCTAAGAAACCAGTGATCTTGATCACAATTAGGCCTGATTTATACACATTATTTGCTTATCATCTATTCCATATCCCATCAATTTAGGTTCTTAATATGGGCACTTATCACAGCAGTGATTGCTGTCTGCTCTGTTAATTGATGATTTCATTGTTCATTGCACCTATTTATGTGTGGCTGTCAGGAAGGGTTTTGTTGTTTCAGCTATGTGAGCATAAGTAAGAACAGTTCTCCAAATCATCAAAATGGCATTCAAAAATCCTCAAAATCTCAAAAATGGGATTTTGAATTAGGTAGTGGCTTCAGGGAAACACATGAAGATTGCCTACAGAAAGAGAACAAATTCTTTAGAGATTTTTGTTGTCCAGGAAATTGGCTGCTGGAGGCTTTTCAGGTAGCAAGAAGCCTTTCCCGGGAAGTTTCTGAAGGCTCTGACATTTATAGAGTGGCTGTTGGTGTTGCATAACCTCAGGAGCATCATTATCATTGACCTGTTGTAGAGCTGCCACTATTTCATGTCCCATGTTCTTCAGCAGAACAATGCTTATCAGTGCTTTTCTTAACTCATCTCTTGTCAGGAAGAGCTTTTTTCTGTGTCTCTTGTTTCTATTTAGGATATAGAGCAAGAGGAAGACAAAGAGACTCTAAAAATTAGAGAGCTTGGAGTTATGAGCTGTTTTTATAAATTTTGGCCAGGGTTCATTCCTTAAAGATAATTCTCATTTTGTATTTAGTTCAAATAACAGATTCTAATGCTGTTTTAATTTTGCTGCTTCATTTTTAACCTCCATTACTTATCAATTTCTTTAAATTGTTTGGCTTGTCCACAGCACTCTTTAAGGCTTCTCCCTCTTGATTATTTTATCGTGGCAGTTGAAGTGATCTCTGTATAGTCAAACACTACTTTATGCAGATCCCATTGGGGCTATTCACATATCCATATGTGCATTCAGTTCCCACTAATGCTTGTCAATGGGACTTAACATATGAGCATGGACATGAGAATAGACCCCTTGCTGGGCACTTGACTAGATGGGGCCTTTTTTCTGATGTTGATCCAGATCACTCACAGCAAACTGTTATTAGAAATCACTGCACTTAACAGGACCACCGAGTGCAACCTCCCTTCCCTTCTCCCTCGTCCACACGGGAGCTGCTTGGTGGGGTTTGCAGGCTCATGGTGAATATTTCTTAGACACAAACTGGAATCCAAGGTTAATGCATAAAGTAGCTTTATTCAGTGTGTTCTCTTCTGTTTGCCATGAAACAGTATACAGTTAAGTCCCTCCATTAAAGAAAGGGCAGGTTTTTTAAGGAATGAAGTGGGACTTGGATGTTTGGGCTCTATCTGCGGCTCCACCTAGGCAGGATGGTTGGAGCTTTAACACTCAGTACTTATGAAAACAAATTGAAAGCTGAGCTAACTTTGAGTATTTACATTTTATTTCCGTGTACCTGTTATTAGCATCTTTTGTGGTTCTTGGAGCTGTGGCTCCCCACTCTGCTGGTATTCATGTGTCTGTAAGTTAAGTGATGACAGAACACTTTCCATCATGAAGTTGAAATCTTCAATATGTTTCGTAAAACTGATGCAACTTGTGCCATCTGTAATCCCACTCCACTGCAATTCAGGGAGATGCAAATGTTGAATCAGTATTTTTTGTTAACCATATGAAAATAATTACTGATTTCAGGGTAATTCGTAATGAAAATGTGTCCACATCTGAAACAGGAAATGACCAAGTTAAGACGTGTTCTCTCAATCTCTTTTCTGCTAGGAGGTTTCCTGCTTTTAAGCCACACTTTGAGATTTTGGATGGTCATTTTTTTAAATGTACGATCCTTGGAGAAGTTTACTGAGCTATAATTCTGGGTGCACTAGGGACCAATGAACTGAAGTAAAGTCAAACATGGGCAGGAAGCACAATGTTTCAATAGCCAGCCCTTCAGGAATTAATTTACTTAGTTTAAATCTTCACTTTCTACCTCACTCCATGCTTTCAGGTTTTCCCTGCTGGCACTAGAAGCATGAACACGCCTCTAACAGAGTACCAGGATACAACAGGGTCTGTTTTCCAGAGATCTGGTCCTGATCCCCCCAGCTACATTGCGGGCAGAACTTTGTACCAGGGCAAAAATCTTGAATTTAGTCCTTGTGGACATCAGAACTGACCTCTGGCTAAACTGGGGCCATATCTCAGGACAGAGCCAAATGAGAGCAATTTCAGCACACAGTAACTCACAGTTATCCATCTGCCAAGGCTGGCCGGTCGAGGTTGGCCAGTCTTTTCTGTTTTAAAGGTTGAATTTCAGTGCTCGTAACTTTACCTGGTATTAATCATCAGAAGATATTTTCCAAAATTCATGTTTTTTTCGGGCTGATTTCTTTCTAGAAAACTTTTCAAAGTAACTAGCAAACTAATTCATCTATCCATAAGAAAGGTTCTAGGAAATATTTTTCAGTGTTACTGTTCTCATGGTTTGTCCTTGTAAAGCTCTGATAACATCCTGGTTTGAAAGCAACAACTAGGAGAGTGGCCAACATCTGTTTCTCAAGAAATATTTTATGGAAGTCTCAAATATCCATCCAATCTCAAAAGCCTTTATAAATTTCACACTTGCTTGTGCTCAGCAAAAATTTCACAGCATTAAACTGTTAAAGTCGGAGCAGGTTTTACAGGGAAGAGGCACCATTTGGGCAGAGTGCATGGACCCTGTCTTGCCATGCAGGGGGTTCATGAACACCTCTCTACAATGGTCTTTCAAATATTTGCGAACTTCTGGGTGCTCAGTCTTGCATTCCCAGCAGTGTCCTGTGAACATCCCCACTTCATGTGCAATTAAATGTCATTTACAAAGCAGGTAATGAGTTAAAATAACCGTGCCCCTGTTGCTTAGGAGGAAGTATGTCTCTTAGCTGGTACTAATGGATGGCAGCTATTAGTTACTCCTACATTAAGGTGCATTCATATTGAAATTTTCTACTGTCATTACAATGCATTTGATTAAAATGCAGAAGAATTACACATTAAATATCATGTGGCTGGATGGAAGCGTAATTTAGCTGAGTCTGCAGATGCAGTCATGCAGGTGTTTCTGTAATTCTGAATCACTTGGTAAAACTGTTGATGTTCAGTGGCCCTCAAATCACATAACCATCTGTGGTTCAGGTCCTTGTGAAAAGAATTCCTTGTGCCTTTTATCAGATATGATCGCTGGATTCTGAAGCAAAACTTTTGTGAATTAGGCAACATTTGAATGTTGGGTGTTTTGTGGGGAGGAGAGGTATTACATACGTCAGGTATTTCAGCTTGCATTTGTTAACCACAGAGCTACTGCAAGAAGAGGATAAAACCTGGGGTCTTTGTGGGAACCTTGTCTCACTCCAAGGAAGCATTATGATCTCTTAAATAAGAAAAATTAATATGTAAGTCTGGATTGAGTCTAATTTGAAGTTTTTGAAACTAAACCAAGTCTGGTCTTATGCATCTCCCTAACAAAACAGTCAGGTGCCTGAAAAACACTGAATGTGAGTTTTTATAGGCAGATTCACATTTTCTGCCTAGACCTCACATCAATAAATACCATCTTAACAACTGCAACTATTGCAGCTTTAGTTTTCACAAAACACAAGATAATGCCAGGTACTTTCAATGCAGAGCCAGAGAGCTGAGCCCAACACTAGGTGGGTCCACAACTGCCAGCAGAAGCTCCTCTGTCCTTACAGACCAGCTCATGTCCCATTTCTTTGCTTGGAGAACTTCTCCAAGGCAGGAAGCCACAACTGGGAGCAAAAGACAAGGAAATAGGAGCAAATAGGTGAGGAAAGCAAGGACAGAGCTACAGGAGCTCTATTTCTATGGAAGGGCTGTGGCTGGAGGTTTGCAGTGCAACTCATTGCTGACCTTCCTATAGTATTTTCCAGCCCACAGTGCTTTCCAGTCTGGGAACATCCAGCCCTTCACTCTATTTGGAATCAGGTTGACGTAACTTTTAGAGAATCTCAGACTTGACATCATCAGAACACAGTGTGAAGCAATCTAGCTAATGTAAAATTCTGTCAAGAAAGTCTTTAAGGGTTGAGCATAGTTTGAAAGAAAAAAAACCAAGGCAGACTCACAGGTGGTTTCCTCTTTACCTCAACGGTCACTGCATTTACACATTTTGAAAGTGACTGAGCTGATTTATAAGAGACTTTTATTTTTAAGTAAAAATAAAGACCTCACAAGAATTTTAGTCCATCAACAACATATGGAAATGAGAAAAATCTGTCCGCAGTTGATGAAATATTTATTTATCATTGAAATCCCAGACATTTGCATCCAATGTAAGGGCAAAACAAATCTTGTGCGTAACCTCCTAGAGAATTCTGTTAAAAGCAGTTTTGGATACCTGTAAGTAATTATGCTATCACATTCTCTAACGGATTTAATTTGGGCCAAGTAGCAACTACTGTATGTCCAAAAAGATAATGAATTAAAGCAATGCTTTGGCATACCCCCTTTCTGAAATGTTAGCAGCCTCTCAAGTGACTTGAAAAATGGGCTTCAATAAATGGACAGGAAAATATAAGCAATTAAATTCAATCAATAAAGCTGTCCTTGACCAAAGTCCAAACATTAAAAACAACTCCAATTGAATTATGAGAAATCCTTTTCTGATTTTAACTAGATTAGTTTAATCACATGTGCATTGAAGTTGCGTGCCATTCCTCACTAAGTTTATGGAAACAAAAAGCTCCGTACTGCTCCCTGTCCCTCACTTTAGCCCAGCTCTGCTTTTGTTACAGAAGAGCTTTCTTCTGATGAACAAGGTCACTCACTCAGAGGAAAACGGCAGAGCAGGGTTCCAGGTGACAGCCCTGGTTTCCAGTCTTCTCTCCCTTTCCTTCACTTCTACGGGACCCCATGTCCCCATAACTACTCCATCTCTTTCTTTCCTTTTGCTGAGAAACAGAAACATTTCCAAAACCCTGACAAATGTAAACCTCTCTCAAGTCACAAAGTAACTGAAAGGTTTTGGCACCACCTCCTTCCCCCATTCTCTCTTCAGCTTTTATTCTACTATACTGATCTAGCTGAGGACAAATATACTAACAAAATCAGGGGTGCTCCAAATTATGGTAAGAATGTACACACACACAAAGATAAGCAAACTGGACAGTACAAATTCTTTAGAAGTGAAAAAAAAAAAAAGACAACTAAAAACTCAGAGACTTCTGGGAATAAAAAAATTGCAACAATCAGTTATTTCAAGAACCATTACAAATAATAGAGTGTGTCTATATTCAAAACCTCCCTGAGAAGTGCATCTCAATAGGGAAATTTGGGGATTTCAAACTCTGTGCTGGAGTACCTCCCTGTTGCCTCAGAGAAAAAAAGAGTTCACCTCTCCCTTCTGCAGGGAGCCAGGAACAGCTGACAAATAACCACAAAAGCCAGCAAGCCTTCAGCTGGGAATCACTACCCAAGTCTACTTTGCCTGCAGGAGATCCAAACCAGTAACGCCTGTGAGCTAAACATTGCTTGGCTGGTTCTCTGAGCTGACCTGTACAATGAAAGTAATCTTTTATATTCAGAGGGAGAATATAATATGAGGTTATTTTAGATCTGACCTTTCAACCACAAAGCACTTAAGATATGAAATAGGTGGATCTGGGGAAATAATTCATAAGTAGCCAAGTGTTAGTTAAATTTTTTTCTCTTAGGGGACCTGAGGTTCTTCAGCAATTCCTTCCAAAATGACGGCTGAATTATGGCAAAACGATTTTCTTCAGATAAGGGACAGTGGATCAGAAGCAAAGTCATTTCCCATCCTATGAGAAGAGAAGTAAAACATTGCAACCAGAAAGAGGGAGGAAAAGGCCTGGGGGCAATGGGCTTGCTGGATCTGCAGGATGATTCTGGAGACCTTCCCATGAATGCATCCTCACAAATGCTGTATCCAGATCTTTAGGGGACACAGAGCCAAGTGTGACAAAACTTAATATGAAATATTACAATATTATTGTATATTGAATAATATCACAAACCAACGCCTGGCACTGCAGTCATGCGAATAGGAAGACTCACACTGATGAAGTCTGCTACTGACTTAATCTTGACCACACTGGCCAATATTTCAGTAATGGTCAGGAGATCAAGCTGAGCAGAAAGACGCCTGAAAAAAGCAACTCCCTTCCTGCTGAGAGCAGAACCTCTGCCTTGGACAATCTCTAGCTGTTTGCACACATACTGGGAAGCCCAAGGAGCTTGTATTCCCTTAGCAACCAAAGTTGGCACCTGTGGTATTTGTTTTCAGCGACTGACACCAAGAGTTTGAACTTACATCTGTTTTACTGAATTATGGTAAAACAGTCTTACTAGCTGCAAAAAGCAGCTCTCATTTGGACAATGCCATCCAGATCCTTTGCAGCTTGTGCTGCCTGTAATTTCACTTCACATCCCTCCCAGAAATTACAAGAAGCTGCACAGCACATGACAAGTCTTGTGCAGGCTGGGTCTTGACAGCTTGACCTATTCCCAGCTTTAAAACTTGCCTATGTAGAAGTTTTCCTAATGTCTTTTATAGTTTGTTCGTAAAGGATTGTCCACGTGGTGCCTTATCACAAACTGTGGAATGAGTCCAGGAGATGGCAACAACATGAACTGCTGTGGGGGATAACAAGGACTCTGTTATGACTGGGAACGTTTGCAGTACTATAAATAACTCTATCAATATTGTGATAATGGCACTTTAAAGAGGTCTATTTTACAAGTGTTGAATGTAAGAGAGACCACAGCTGTGCTCATTAATTCTGAAGTATGCTCCTCTCTACGTACAATTTGCAGGTGTAACAATAGGAGTGTTGACTCAGTGCAGGTCTAGCTAGTGTTTGGATTAAAAAAAAGGTCACAGTAGCATGATTAGTTCTTAACGAGTCTTTATTGTGTTTGGCAGAAGGAAGGCAAATGATGATAGTTTAATTGAAAACAATAAAAGTAAAATGGAACTTTGTTACAGAATTTAGCTATACGTAAATAGCTTCTCCCCCCCAAAGAGCAAGTACCGTAATTGACAGCAGTAGATCTTTTGATAATTAATTGCAGTAAATTATCACTTGGCACAAAGAAGGCATAATTCTAATTAATTTGCAACCTTTCCAGCATAACACTGAATTGAAAATGGCACTGCTGTAATTTTTTTGAAGCTAATATAGAACTGGAGTACAAACAACATTGTGATGCTTTTTTGTGTTTCCCTCATTTGGAGTTGAACCGGGGTGATTCGGCCCTCTCCACGCAATTGCTGTACCTCACAGGGATGACCCAAATGGGCAGGAGTTTTCTGCACAGTCAGGATTAATCTGCCACAGCATGGGATAATATAATTATGTACAGAGATCCAGGCAGGAACGGATTCAGCTGGGGCTCGTCTGGGACATCAGTGCCTTGATTTGAGGACATTCAGGGCTGCAAAGTGTCCCTTTCACAGTCCTTTAAATCTAGGCT
This sequence comes from Machaerirhynchus nigripectus, assembly GCA_013397975.1. NCBI lineage: Eukaryota > Metazoa > Chordata > Aves > Passeriformes > Dicruridae > Machaerirhynchus > Machaerirhynchus nigripectus. The sequence continues at coordinate 740,477 of VZRQ01009750.1, read as the reverse complement.
TCGTTCAAAATGAAGGTTTGTGGTAATGTGGACAGGCCAGACTGTTTAAACTGAACTCAGAACTGCAATGTCTGTCAAATCCATCAGTTAACTTAAAAATTAATTTTTTTACCTCTGGGAACACAAATACCCCTTGGCAACTGTAGGGTCGAGCTATATGGCAAGTCCTCTTGAGGAGGTGTGATGGAAGGAGGTCTGTGGAGGCAGCCAGCTCACAGCACTGGCAGCTTTTAACGCTAAGGACTGCTGAGATGCAATGGCCAACAAATCCGTCTTAAGCAGGATGCTCGGTGAGTGCTTATGGATGAGGTGCTGTTCTCTTATCATAGCCACAGTTCACAGTGAAGCTCCCCAGCTAATGATTTGTTAATGGAATTAAGATCTGGGCCCCAATCTGTGACTTTGCAAACAGCCCACAACTCTTCTGTGCCTCAAAACTTCTCAGTGTCCCTGGGAGATAATATTTACCTCCCGCACATCAGTGTTGTGAGAATAAATTAACTTTGGGAGAGTATGTTGAGCTCCTTGGAAAACAGTTACTAAATAAGTGCAAGTATTATCATATATTAAATCAGATCAGCTATTAAAAACAAGAACAAGTCCTCAGATCTGTAGTCTTCGCTACATCAGTTTCTCCCTCCTTTGCTGATTACTGTTAGCCTTGATAATAATGAACTCAAAGACGATATCAACAGCCTAACCTATACTATGATTTAATCTTGATTGCCACAGATCAAGGTTTGATTTAATTGCTCTAGAATTAATTAGGAAGAGAAACAAGTTATAAAAAAGAATTTTCTCTCTAAATAAAGAAACTGTTTACATTCAATTGGAGTTCATGTTGGAACAAATCATTAAGCTATAAAAGATTACATCTGGGCTAGAATTAAAGTCAAGCCGATTCATTAACCCAAATGGTAGCCCAGAGATTACTAACATGGTATTTCTGCTTTGGTGATCAAAGGATCAAGGATACATGACCAGAAGACCCTAATTGAAGAAATCTCTGCTGAATTTTGTAAATGAACTTGAAAGTACTCAGAAGATAGTTGTGTCAATGTGGAGAATAAATTTATCCTGGTAGCCTTACTTTATATGTAAGGAAAAGGAAAGAAAAGATAATGGCAATATGGCAATACTTTATGAAGTACATAAAGCAAGAATATTTTCCTTGAGTTATGGAGGAACCTTATCCAAATTGTTTCTAGTTGTCTGTTAGAGATTTTGAAATAAAGGGAATTTACAGTCAAAAACTTAGTTGCTATTGCCCTGTCAATGACCTCATCACACCTGACCTATAGGGAGTATCTTCTGCTGGGCTAGCCCATAAATCAGCCTGCAGGCAAGGCCTTTCCCTCAAAAGCTGAGTTAGGTATGATAGTTTTATTGTGTGAGCTACTGTTCACCTGGGACTGAGTAGAATCTGCTGGCTGTATTTCACTCCAGAGTGCAGGATAGATGAACTCCAGCCTTGGTCCCGATGGGGAAGGTCCAAGTCTGTGCCTCACTGAACCCCTGAACCTACAGACTCTCAACTCATCATCGGGAAGAGCTGCAGATGCTTTGTCAAGGTAATTCTTGAAGTTTAAGCTCAGTTTGTTTCAAGTTTTAAATAAGAAGGATTCACTTAAATGCTGGAAAATAATGGCAGTGTGACTTCGGAAAGCCTGGTATAGATATCAGTGAAATCCTGCATATCCCTCTGTGGACAATCAAGAGTCACTTCTTCAGAAGTTGAAGAGGGAGACTATGATTCTTGTTAGAAAGGGGAGGAATTGGATGTGGTAAGTAGTGATGGACAAACTTCAAAAGTTTCAGGGCTTGTGCTTGTTTTGGATAACCATCCGTGAGCTTTGATGCATATCCAAAGTTTATCTGGATCTCCTGGGCCTGTAAATATTGGGATGGAAATCTTGCAAGAACAAGCTCTCTCAAGAGGTTTTTTCTCTTTTGGTATTTTGGGCAAGTATTTTCTTGTCACGCTGGAGATACAACAAAAATAGTAATGACAAGACATAAGACCTCTTCTTTAAGAGTACTTCATCAAGTCTAAATCAAGAATAAATATAAAAGCTTCTTTTAAAATGCTTTCCACATCTCCAGACCTTCTTGTGGTTAAGAGGGACAAACTTCTAAAGTAAATGGGGAGAAATATCTCCCAGATCTTTCTGAAGCTTAACTGTGTTACAGACCTTTTGAATTGGGTATTGCTGTCATTTAATCTACTATGGTGCAATTGCTTTTAGGTATAACATACATAACAATGCTGCAGAGACTTTTGCATAAATGAGATGTAGATCAAGGTAGCAGGAATACTGGCATCCTCTAAAATGTTACTGGCATCCTCTGAAATGTTTGTGTATATGGCCATTAAGTGAAATAAACCCAAACTTCCAAAGGTCAGCTTTCCATGAAATCTCATGTATTTTTGAGAAAGTTTTTATATGTGTATGCACCTATGTACATTTCCCTAGCTCTCCACAGGCACAAAGCAGATAATAGCTGCTGAACTGTTTCAACCGGTTTTGTTGAGGAGTGGATTTGGTATACGCACTAAAAATATAGTTATAACTAAAATATATATATAGTATATATAATGTAGTATAACAAAAATATAGTTACACAGAATAAAATTTCCTTGGATGATGAATGAGCTCCTGAAGCTGGTAGAGGGATCTGGCCTCTCTCTCAGGCTGGAGACAGAAAGTGGGAACCCTTCTGAGAGCTCTTTCCGGGACTGGCTGGAGATGAATCAGTAGGTTCAGTTAGGTTTGTTTTTGGAAATGTGACCAAACTCCTGAAGCCAGGGATGACCTTCCTATATGTTTGTTTTACTGTTGGCAAACAGTTGAAGTCCACACCATTTCTGAAACATCAGCTTAGGCAGGGGAGAGTTTCCTGTGACTGAGTAACCCTGGAGGACACCTAAACCTGAGGCTCAGGCCTGGTGCCATGGCATGGGGCAGCACCTGCCCCCCTCAGCACTCAGTGCAGACACTGAGCACAGAACCTGCTTTGCAAAAGCATGCAGTGTTTCAGAGAAAGTTCAGTAAAACAGATCTATTGATTAAACCCACCACTGTTTCAGGTACAGGTGTTATTTGCAGAGTTGGAGAGGAAGAGGTGGCCTCTGCCCTGCCTCTCAGAGAAAGGAAAAAGCCAGTAACATTTCCACCATGGCTAGCACAGGCTGGTGGGAAAGGCTAGAAGAGAAGGTTCTCCCCCCTGGGGCCAGGGGAGGAATTTGGTTCCTCCAGATAGGAGCTGCAGGGGCAGAAGCCCCAGATGACGTGTTGCCACTCCTTTTCCCTAAAGACCAGGGGAGAGTTGATGGCTGAAAGGCTTAAAAATACTGGTTAATCTTTTAGCCAGCTCACTTATGGAAGCACAAGTGTCAGGAGCACTTAAGTGAGTCACAGCAGCATAGGGCAACTAGGATGGAAGCAAGACCTGGGGAGGGACTTCCTTTGAAGACCACACTGGTCACAACCAAACCGACTTCTTTTGACAGCAGAATAAAAAACCCTCATGTCTTTTATGGGGTGAGCTTTGAAGAGCTCTGAGAAGGACCCCAGCAGGTGGGGTTCACTCCTGAGCAGGAGCTGGGAGCTGACCTGTAAGATGAGACTTTGTGGTTCCTCAGTGCTGGGAAAGAGGCCAAAGCCCTTTGGAACTCACAGCTAACAATTCCTAACCTGTAGTCCAGCGTTATCCTTACACGGACACGGTATCACTTAACCATTGGTTAGTTATTCTGAATGTTTGTAAGAAGCTGTAGCCTGCTATTTCTATCTGCCTCACAGGCTGAAGTCACTGCCTGCATGTCTGAGCCAGTGGACCTGGCCGTGTTCCTCTCCCATGGCAGCCAGTGACCTAATCCAGCTCCAAATCCATGGGAGTGTCTCTGTTGACTCCAGCACAATCTGGCCAGGGTTTTGGGGACCTGGCAAAGCACATGGAGAGCAGCACACTGGGCTCTCCCAAGGAGCACTGCAGCTCCTGTGTGCTGAGGGAGATGCTGTATGCCCAGGGAGCACAGTTTGGCCCCTTCGTAGTAGCAACATCTAAACATGGGATGGCAAGTAAATAAACCCATACGAACCCAGCCAACGCACACACCAAAAATTACCATCCTGTTCAGGAAGCAACAAATCAGGTCACACATCGTTGTCAGAACTATTTAAATTGTCATTGGCCATGTCACCCTTTCTTTTTTTAGCTGTCTCAGTAAGCCACGTTTTGGCATCTTTGTACTCAGATGGATATATCTTCAGTAGTGCACATGAAATCTAATGTGTTAATAACTTGGGGAATAAATTTGCATCCAACACTCCATTATTTTTATCTTGTTTTTCTCTTCAACCAAGTCACAAAAAGTCCACACTTCAATCTCCAAGTATTCCAGAACGGTACAGCAGAATTAGGCAAATTAATTACATATTGACATAACAGCACTAAGAATAGAGATCGCTACAGAGCTTTGCAAAAAGAGGCTTTTCTACAGATGGAAAAACTTAGACACAGAGTTAAAGTTAGTTCTGTAAAAAACCCCCACAAGATGAAAACAAGTAGTTCAAGTGTCTGCTCATGTAATCAGGCTTGGTTCCTTGGTTGTTTTTTTCCCTAGTGTTGGCTTTTGGCTGCCCCACATTTGTCAAATAGACCCTGGAAACTGGTGGGGAGGTGAGAAGATAAACCTTGCACAGGGTTTCAGGCATTCAAGGGATAAGACTGGATGAGGTGCTTAAATACCAGATCTAACCAACATCCAACTGAGGCCTTTAATGGGATCAAGGCAGCAGCTCATCACTGGGAGGGTTTGGTTTGCTGCCATCCAAGAATAGGCGCAGAGCTGAAGACCACACTTGTCCTCACAACCCCCCGCCCAGAGGCAGGTCAGTGAAGAACAGAGATGTACGGAGCCAAACTGACACACAATATTTGTTAATACAGAGTTTCTAGATTTGCATGAGTGGGTCTATTCCTTATTTCGTCTTCCCCTAAGGCAGCCCCCTTTTTCATGTACTCTCAGAAATCAGAGACAGGAAATGAGGTGAAATGCTCACTGCCATTCTCACATTCTGTGCTAAATTATACTTCCCTATTTTAGGTACTAAACGGGCAATTGGAATGAAGTTCTTGTCTTCTTGGTGTTTCTGACCTGTTCGTCATGCCGGAGTTCCTTTGGCAAAGGGACAGGTAATGTACCCCCCAACTAATGAAGGACACCCAGTGAGAGCTCTCATGTTTTCTTAAAAAATAATCCTATTGGTAATCATACAGGTAGCAGAGTCAGACTTTAAAATCATTCCATCCCTACAGGGAACAGGTCTGTGGAGGTGCTCTGTGTGGAGCAGGATGGGTCAGTCCCAGCGCCTCTTCAGTTTGGGGCCTCTTCAAGAGCTATGGTGGGGTTTTGTGAGGTGGGAGTCCCACCACCACATCTCACACCAGCCACTGACAGCTGCAAAATGCTGGCTGGGTCTTTCAATGCAAGCCAGTTCACAGCTGGGCAGTATTCCTTACATTTTTCTCAAAAAAATCTGAAGTATCTTGGGAGAGGAATCTGCATGTTATGCAGCAGGAGAGACAGGGGGCTCCCCTGCCAGCCCTCAGAGCAGTCACCTTCAACACACAGCCACCCTGTCGTGGCAGGGCTGGTTAGGCAGGGGACTATCTCTGCTCCTGCCAAAAGGGGAAGCTGGGCAAAGAACCTTTCCCGTTGCCTTGAGAAAGCCAATGGATGGCTGATCTCAGCCAGCTGTCTGGTGACTTCAAGGCATGGTGTTTCGAGATGTGATAAGTAATCAACCCATTTCCTGAAGGTAGCTGAAAGCTGGGAGTGTTAGTAATGAGGGAAGTCCAGACTCAGTTTTACAGCTGCAGTATTTTACACAATGTTAGTAACACAGTCTGAGGGAAATCTGTAGCTGAGAGAAACAGGAGACTTTTCTGTCTCTAAAGTGAGATGTGTACCAAATATGCAGTCACTGCAGCTGATTTCAAAGATTTTCTGAAATACATGAGTTGTATATTCTCAAATATTCAGCATTTATTGTCAACTTTTTGAAACTTCAGTAAAGCTTTTATGAGAATTTTGCTGTTTGGCCTCCAAAGCTGCTGGGGGAGATGTGCAGAGTCCTAAAGGACAGATGAATATAAGCTACCCTGGAACAGCAAAAAATAATATTTTAAGGTATCTTAATTGGAATGCCGAAAAGAATCATGTTAGTTGTAAGGAACCTGAAAAATCAACCCATGTACTTTAGCACCTGCAGGAGCTTTTACACCCCACACCTAACACCCCTGGCCTTGATTACAGATATCTGATGAGTCAGTGTATTCAATCTTTGGTCTGAAGGTCACTCCACTGAATTCCAAAACCTGCGTAATTTTTTTTTTTTTAATGGATACACATGGAATATTACCATAGCTGTTACTCTGCTCTTCTGAATAGCATCAATTGTAATGCTGTAGCAATCTGTAGGCCTGAGGTTTTGCAGCTGGCTCCCTGGTCTGAGCTCCTTGGAGCTGCAGGCCTGCAGTAGAGCCAAGTCCAGACTCTGCTACTGGCTCAGGAAGATCTCCACACTGAGCCATCAAAGATAGTGCAGCTTGGTGTGACAGACAGTAATAGGTGTCTGCAGCCAAGATGTAGGTGTCAAAAATATTAATTAAGATAAAAAAGCACCTGTTCCAAACTGATAGCTTGAGTTGGAGATGGTGAGATTATGCCAGGTGATTGCATTGTACCCCAAGGGAGCGATCCTGAGATGGGCAAGATGAATTCCTCCCTGGAAGTGCCCCTCTCTTCGTTGACTGCCAAGGCAGCTGAACAGCTGTTTCAGAGTTGACATCTAGATGTTAGGCAGTAAAATGTAACTGAGGCGAATACACCCTTCAAGCCCAGATGTGACGTGCTGTCTTTGTACATGGAATGTACATTTGATGCAAGACCTTAACAGAGATCTACAAACAAGGTTAAAGCACAGACCACTAATTACAAAGATCACAACTCCTAGGATCTGGATGCTACCCCTCTCACAGCCTGGGCGTGCAAATCTTGGAAAAGTAATCATGGGCGGGATTTTTCAGGGTGTTTAGGTGTGAAATCATGTCGCTTTCAAGTGATTCGTCCAGCTTGGTGTCAATCATTTAGGCATCTAAACGCTGCTAGGATTCTTGCCCTCAAAACTCTGTCTCCACTTCCCTATTTTCAACACAGGGATAGCCCCTACCTGCCGGGCAGGATTACTGTCCCCAGCAGGATTACTGTCCCCAGCGCTTTAAGGTCTTTGGGTGGCTGATGCTGCCGGTTAAAAATGCAGGCTGGTCATGAATTTCAGATTGTCTTGCACGTGGCACAGTGCAGACAGCACAGCCCCCAGGCCCCGCTGTGCCGAGCACCGCCACAGCCAACCTCAGACTGCGGCGACAAAAATCGTAGTGCCAACTGGTCTGTGAGATCAGCTGCTCCCTTCTCCTGGCTTCTTACTCCTTCTGCTGCGTGACTCAAAGGCCTGACAGCAGCACCCAGGAAGTACTTACTCTGGTCTCTGTTGTACCAGCATTAAAACATTTGCTCTGTTCCTTGAAATGCAGCCTCTGAAGAGAAAAATAGCCAGTTTTCCCTGTGTTGCTGGAATCTGGCTTGAGCACTGCACAGAGCAGGCAGGGGGATACGAGTGGGAGCGTCTGTGCACTGCTGGAGCCTCCCAGTCAGTTGCCCATCTCTCCCAGTAGATGATGCTAAAGCGCGATTGTTTTCAGCAATTTTAAAGAAGTGGAAGATTTTATCAGGGGAAATCCGAGGTGGTAAAAAGGCTTCTGGGGCTCAGTGCTGCAGGGGAACATACTGCAAACATCCTGAAAATTTTGCAGACCAGTTTGCTCTAGTATTTTTTTATTAACAACTTGAAAAGTAACAGGGTTAGAGGTTATATGGGTTTTCAGGATTTTTAAGCAGGCCTACTTGTTTACTTGTGTATTCCTGCAGTCCTTACAGCTCAGGCACAGTGCCACTTCACACTGTCTTACCATGCCATTTCTTGACTCTTGCCATCACAGAGCTCCTCACCTTCATTTCCATACCATATCCATACCATATTTCCTGACCTCTGTTCAGGCCAGTTAGACTCATTCAAGGTAAGTAATTTGGAAAGAGATATTTAACAAGAGTTGAAGCTTTCTGGTTGCTTTTGAAATGTGCAGAACTGTGTATTACTAGAAACAAAGCAGCATTTTGCCTGTAAGTGCTGCTGAAGTTCAGATGTGTTTAAGCTCTGGACTCTCTCTGGAGCCAGGAAAGTAAATGTTCTGGAATGGGAAGTGTAGGCTCAGATATACAATTCCCTGGAATTTAGGAAAATTACAGGGAGTTTGGCCTAGTCTTTACTTCCATTAGAATTTTTCTAAGGACTTCTACAGCAGCCAATATAATTCACTCTGAAATGAAATTTTGAAGTCCAGAGATTCATCTGGAAGTTCTTAATAAAAACAATAAACATACAAACTTACACTCACTTCTTTTAGTTAGAAAAATTGCCTACATTTTTTCAGTTGGATACTTTTTGTACTTCGACAGCTGAAAAGTCTTTTTTCCCCCCCTCTTTTAAGAAAAAAGACAAGTTATGAGTCTCTTTACGAGACTTCTGGGGTCCACTGTAATGACACCATTTGGTTCCCAGCATCCAGGCCATTAGTCCTACACTGATGTGCCTTAGGAAACATGCACAAGGTTTCTGTCTTCACAGACAATTTAGAACAGAGCATATTTTGGGAAAAGGATGTACAGAAAGACAAAAGATTTCTCTGGATCCCATGTCTGGTATGTGGACAGGCTCGGAGGAGGACTTGATTCTTCATCAAGGGCTGGGTCTGCTGGACCATTATTGCTCCATGTTAATACATCCATCAGTTATACACCAGGGCTGTTGGATATAACACCACCACCGCCCCCCTTCCTAAATTCCTGTAGGCAAACATAACAGATGTTGTCAGGGATCCAGCACTGATGTTGCCTTCTCCCTGACTGATGCAGTTCCTTGGGTCAGGAGTATATCCTGGGACAGTGAAAAATGCATAAAGGTACCTGGATGGGTTTGTTTTCTTCAAAGCCCTTGGACTAGAATCAAATTGCCTGGAGGGAGCTTTTAAGAGTCTTTTAGTCTGTTTTAAGAAGATATATTCTGCAAATATTACCGGGTTTGCAGTTTTCTTGCACTGGCTGTACTGGGTTTTCTTGGACTCTCCAGAGGTGTTGTCTATTTGGTGCACACTGCAAGCAGCCACAGCAGAGGCTGTTTAATAAATGGAGATGTATCCCCTGCTCTCTGGAGATCATGCTCATCAAACTGGGCTTTCTTCTTCACCCACCTTGGAAAAAGGTTATCAACAGGAATTGGACAGATGGAAGTTTTACAAAGGTAATGAACGGGATGAACCCAGTTCTGTGTGGGCTTTTATGGAGATGGATGAGGTGAAGACCAAGCCCTGTGGCTGTGGAGCAGGAAGGTTTACTGACAGCAAACTGCAAGAGAGCTGGAAAACAGCCTGATGGGCTCTTGGATCAAATTCTGAACTAAATGAGAGTATTATCCTTTTGGTATAGGGGGACAACAGCAAGTATGCAAGGGCAGAATGGATAGTGGGATTTGCAGAGAAACTCCAGGAGAAAGATCAATAATTACATGAAGTGTCAATGAATGTGAAGTACAGCATGAGAAATCGGACAGAATTGTGCCCTTTCTACCCTAAGTAAGGCAAAGTATGAAATTCAGTATGTAAGAAAAAAATGGGATTTTTCTCTGTTGTCAGTGACCCTCAGGAGCTTTTACAAGTGGAGTTGTTATTTTAAAAAGAATAGCAAGAGCTTACTTCACTTTGGACTTTGTCACTATTTGAGAGACTTAGAAAAGAAGGATAAATATGGCTCATACAGACTTTAAAGCAGCTAAATGCAATTGCAGAATTAACTACTTCAGAGTTATATGCAGTTATTAGAGTAAGTGTAAGATGTTATCCTCTTCAAAGTGGCCAAAGAAAATGAAGAAAATAAAATGGGAACCTCCAAGCAATAGTACTCTGACTTCACCAAATGCCTTTGTCTAATTTAGACTGCATTAGTGATTGTGTTCTTCACCAAATCCATGGTAGGAGAAGGGAGGATTTATAGACAGCATAATGTCCTTAAGGGATTCACACAGTGAAATTATCAAATGCATTTAAAAATACAAAATTAGCGCTTTTCATCCATAAATTTCCAAAGTTATATTTTAAAAGGAGGACATTACCTAACTCCATGTGAACTAAATAACTTTAAATCAAATGAAACAATTTATGTTTGGAAGATGTTTACACTTGAAATAAGAGCATCATTTAACATTTTTTTGCTTTTCTCTCATACTGATTTATCTCCCAGATTTGTGGAGGTCACTCTTATTGATAGAAGTCAGCATTTGTTGTGTTTTGCAATGCAAAAATTCTTTTCATTCCCTAACACTAGAACAATATTTCATTGAATTGCTCTGGTTTATTAGACTAGTTGCACAGATGTCCTCTCTTCCTGAGCCAGATGTACAGAGTGCTGCTTCCAGCTTAGCCCAAACTGGAACATGTTGACAGAATAACATAACTGAGACCAGACATATTGCATTTTACACTAAAGGTCATGCAAAAAGCACAGGCTGCATATAACATGGGCTGTTTTACATAAACACACATTTGGTTCAGCTTTGGTATAGGGATTACTGAAAGAATGCTCGGGGAGGACAAGCTATAAAGCAGTTGGAAAGATCTGACTGTTGTTGAATGAATTATCCCAAACTGGTACATCTCTGTCAGAACAAGTGTGAAGGGCTCTCTGCAAAAGGAGGTGAGAGAAAACTCTCTCAGAGGCAGAAGCTACTTGGCAAGTTGAATAGGAGATTTCCCAAGGACTTTTCCAGTGCAGTGGGATTGATTCAGTACTGTCCTTAACTTGCTAATACATTTCACCAGCAAAAAGGACTTAGCAGAGGAGAATAAGAAATCAAATTGCCCAGCAAGGAAGTTGTAGGAATGCAGGCAAAGCCAGGGTGCTCCCAGTGGCTGAAGTATCTGTTTGGGTGAGAGCTTGAGGGAAGCATTCACAGATCCAGGTGTTACAGATGTGGAAGGACTGTCCTTCGGAGCAGCCACAACTTGCAATGCGTAAATGTCACACTCTCATGAGCTGAAGAAGCAGACAAGGACCTGGAGCCAGATTAGTTCATAGAACCACAGAATGGTTTGGGTTGGAACAGACCTCAAAGATCATCCAGTTACAACCCCCCGCCATAGGCAGGGACACTTCCACTACACCAGGTTGTTCAAAGCCCCGTCCAACCTGGCCTTGGACACTTCCAGGGGCAGGGCAGCCACAGCTTCTCTGGGCAACCTGTGCCAGGGCCTCACCACGCTCACAGTGAAGAATTCCTTCCCAATATCTAATCTAATTATACCCTCTGTCAGTGTGAAGCCATTTCCTCTTGCCCTGTCACTGCAGGCTCTTTAAATAGTCTCTTTCAGTCTTTCATATAGGTTCCCTTAAGGCACTGGAAGACTGCAATTAGGTGACCCCAAAGCCTTCTTACCTTCTGTTCTAGGAAAAGGGTGCAAAACCAGACCAGGACCAAAATTCCCGATGTTTCTTTGTTAACCAGGTTGGTCTCAAGTGGTAGAAATCTTGCATGATACATGCCATGCTGCCCTCAATCCTGGTGATAGGGGAGAGGGAACAAAACTCCTCAGAATTCTAGAATTCACCTGTGACTTGCAGCAGGGTTCTTTTGTCTGTGTGTGTTTTTTTGCAAGAAACTTAACCCCTCTCAGTTTTCTGATCTGAAAACTGGTATAACCATTAACTTCCTAAGGAGTCTGTTCAGTTTAATTAATCAGCGTTCATAAAATCTTTGAATTAAAAGTACAGTACGGACTGTAAGTGCCAAGGATTACTGGTACTACAAACAAATGAACAACAGCAAGTGACTATAAGCACACTGCAAAGGAGGAATGTCATTAAGGAAAGAGGTCCCATTTCAAGCTGCCAAATACAAAGGAGTGAGTCATTTATTTTCAGTATGAAAAACATTTCAATGTTGTTCTTTAAGTGATTCTGCTTATGATCGTTACTCCTTAGCTAACTGCTATAAATATTTTGAAGTGGTGACACGGTCTTCTATTCCCACCTAGAAATGCGGAAAAAGAGGAGAAGAAAATAGAGAAATAAAAATAGCTGAAGAAGGCATGTCTGCTTTGCCACATGCTAAATTCAGTCATTTTTGTCTGAAGCATAGTTTTGCCTTTTTTTTCCTGAAGACATCTCTGTGTGTGTGAGGACAGTAGTGTCCCTTGCTTTGTTGTTGCAGTCTGACCAAGATTTATGAGTTGATAACTGTCTAAATTCTGGATCACAAAGCATTGTTTTTGTTCTCTCCTGACCTTAGCTGTGACCTCTGGGACTGCAGGCAGAGAGAAATGTGTGACTTGGGTACAGTCAGGCAGGGTAACGCAATCTGCTGGCACTGCTAAAGCACAGCGTCACGTTTCTGTGACACAGTGCATTAAATTGGCCCGCAAAGGAGTAGCAAAGGGTACAAGAGGTGGTAGGAATTCCTGTCTTAAACATTTTCAAGCAATGCCCTGGCTCTCTTGGATACACTCAGTACACCCAGTGACAAATGAGCAGTTTATGAGTTAAATTGTCAGGTTAATTTAGCATACAATATTCTGACTGGTTTTTGCAGTAGATGTGGTTTGAAATAAAACTGGAAATTCCGCTACCTGAGGTTTTGGAGCAGAAGATGCGTGTGGATACATATACCTGTTTATTTTATTCCTTACAATGATGAATGCATTTGCTGTCCATGTTCTGTTTAATGAGGTGCACAGAGCAGGCTGGTCTCTCCCCGCTGTGCTCCTGCCTGGCTGCTGGACCACCCAGCCCTCCTGCACCACAAGGGCTTTGCTCATGCACTGCCTCACCTATACAGCAGCTCTGTCTGGTCCTTGCAATAGGAAATCTTTTCATATACAGCAGGGCTGCCAATTCTTCACTAACATAAGGTCATTGAGATATTGAGATTTAACCTTCTGAAGAAGCATCTTTTTCCAAAGAAGGCACTAGAGAGACACTTGTTTAAAACTGGAGTAGCACAGTGGCAAATTGGACTCAGACGTCCAGTAGGAATTTTCTCCATTCTGTTCTCCAATGGAGGCAGTGACAAATGGCAGCCAAACCCTCTGAATGACACTGCACGAATTGGCTGAGACAGGATCGTTAGGAAAACATGGGTTTGCTAAGTTCACTGAGTGACAGGGCTGTGAAACTCACAGGGCATAGTGACCAGCAGCCATCACCTGCAGAGCAAAGATAATCCTTCCTGCTCTTTCAAAGACTGAGCCTATGATCTTTCCTTTGGGGAAGAAGTGGCAGCACATGGCAAGGAACTGAGGGCTCACAGAAACAGAGGAGGCAGAAAATATAAAATTTCAGAACTATATTTCTGATCAAGTCTGTTATTTCACATATGAATTTTCCAATCAGTAAAAATTGATTTTACTATCAGAACACTGAGAGTTCTTAATTTGAATTTAGCTTTGGATATCTGCTGCTGGAAATTTGTTGCAAAAGCCAGTGCACTTTGGCTGGGACATATGGGCTTTTACCTTGCTGATTCCAGAGGAAAGTTGTTGCTGGTTATTAGGGATGAACTTTTCCCATGTGATAGTGGTTTGGAGAAGAACAAGAAATAACTTGGGGCTCTAAGGAGGTTCTTGCCTCTGCTATTTTCAAAGCTGTGATTCTGGTCCTATGTGAAAGTGACAGAGGAGAAGCCAAAAATTCCATGGCTCCTACAGAGGACGAGCCCCTTGCAGCACAGGCACCTTTCTGGCAGGTATGAGGTGAAGGTGACTGATGAGTTCAGGGTGGGGTCCCTGTTCTGTCCCTTCCAACACCTTTAGTGCTTTTAGAGAAGAAAAATGCCAGTCTCCAGCTCTGTCACTCACAGACTTCTTTGCAGAACTATGTTTCTTGCAAAATAATTATAACTGCAAATTAGGAATGGGGGTGTTCAGCACCTCCTTAAATCTGCCTCATATGCATCTAAAATAAAATGAGTGTTGCAAAACTATTGTAACCTTCTGGTATAGGTTCAAGTCAGACATGAAACTGAGATGCTTGTTTAGTAGGAGCAAACACTGTATATGCTTGATTTACTGCCCTTTTCTAATCCCAGCAAACCTATTTTCTGCACTAAACAGCCCAGGGTATTTGTAGCAACTTTAAATGTGCAACTCAAATCAAGCACAGCTGATCTTAGTCACACCAGGCTTTCATAGCACAGCTTTTGGCCCTGTGGGGTGCCATGCCCTCAGCTCCCAGTGGTGATGCTGGTCTAGAGAAAAAGGCATTCAGGGGTGATACCTGCATGAACTGAGGGACATTTTCCCATTGCCCTCTATGGATCAGTTGGGTTCAGACTAATGTTTCCCAGGGCTTGGTGGGCAAATTGCAAGGGAACAAGAGCAGAGGCATACAAGCCAAAGTTCACTGAGTTGGGTGGATGGTGGTTTTGTTTGCTAGTGGCAGGATTCATCTTTTCTCAAAAATGCTGCTGCTCTGAGGTCCTCTAATTGCAGATGGATATCCAGGGACAGGCAGAGCCTAATGTACCACACCAGCCTTACCATCCAGGCTGTAATTTCTTTCTGGAGAAATTACTTTCCAGAATTCAATGGGCTTTGCTTTTATTTAAAGGTATTTTCTAACAGCCTTTTTAAGAGTGTGGTTCTCAAAGCTTTAAAATCTCATTTTGGATGTTCAGCTGAGTTATAAAAAAGAGGGGTTGAAATCAGTGCGACAAATTCTTGCCTAAGAAAGCGAGTGCTTGAGTCATTCTGAGTAATAGCCACATTATGGGTGGCCCAAATCTATAATCCCTGGGTCAAGAGCAGACCAGAGTCTAGCTGAAATCCTGAGATACCATTTAAACATATATAAAAATTATGGTCTTCACTTTTCTAATGACTGGAGTCTTCAGCAAGGGAAGGGAGAAGTACTGAATGGAAAATATTACTGTCAGGGTGTATTTTACTACCTGAAGTATTTTATTGACTGCTTCAAGGAAATCAATGCCTTAAGTAAGCATAACTACATTAGGAAAAAAGAGAGATTGTTATATGCATTCCTGTGTGTTAAGTTCCTGCTGTATGTTTTGCGTTACATGCAACTTGTTGAGCTGGTTAGGGTTTAGGAAATGCTTGAGAAAGGAAATGATCTTGACATTTGCAATTTATTTGTAAAACAGATGCAGAAACTGAAGGTTAAAATAAAAAAGATTTGTCTAAGTATATGATGGCATAAATATTGGAATAAAATGCGAAATAAATCATAGGGACATATATGGAAAATAAATGCATTAAAGCCAATTTAAAATTGTGACAAATAATTCAAAAGGAGGAAACAAATGCAAGACTAGGCAACACAATATATAGCATGGACGTGCCTGGACTTTAAGTGGAGTCAGGATGGCTACATATGTCTGCATTTCACCGCTGAATTCACCAGGGCAAGGACCTAAGCCCAAACCTTTTGCACAGGGTACAAAGGGCTTATGCTCCACGTTTTAGAAACAACACAGGTACCTATTAATGTTCCAAATATATATATTTCGATTCTAACTTCATTACTGTGAATTAACACATCAAAGACCTACTTATTTCCAACCATCACATAATCAGAATTTCCTGAGCAGGTCCCAATAAAATTGATGGCATCCTTAGCCCAGCACTGAGGTATCTCAGTGTAGATGTACATGTTTTAAGGACTTCTAGGTCATCATATGGTCAGCAATGTATTTCCTCCCATGGTTAATCCCTCAGATGCCATGCTATGTTTGCCTTGAGGCTTGTTTCAAGGTCTTGATTAACGCCACCACTCCATGCCTAGTTAAGCTGGCAGAAGCCTGTTCTGCAACCAAAATGGGTTTCCTGTCCCCCCATGCTCTCCAGATGGTTGTTTGTGCTCCCTCCCCCTGTGTCGGCACAGGTGTTTCTCCGACCATGCAGTGAGAGATCAGAAAACTGATCTCCGTGTAAACTGACCTGGTTTAAAAAAGAAATGCCTGGTTTTCTGACAGGCCATTTCCTTGCCTGGGTTCACTGCATGAAGGGGGAGTGACAGCGGGGCTCCTTCTCTGCTCAGCTGCTCTGGAAGTCTGGGGAAGTGCATGAAAATACTTGTGCAGTCTCCAGGTATCAGTTTTACCTGGATCATGGACATCCTTACAGACCTGCATGAGGAGAACATTCCCCCACCACCAAGCTGCTGAAGAAGCAGCTCCCTCTGCCAACATCGGTCATATAAGCAAGGCCATGTGGGATTTGCAGCCACTGTTTGGTAGAAATTGCTGGTGCACACACTCTGCCCTCATGGTGAGGGAATCCCTTACAATAAAAATCAACCCAAACTTTGCCGCTAAATACATTCTAATTTTAGACCTTTAAAATCTGGGAAGGTTTTCTCACTGGTGAGGTTCTAGGCTGCAGTAGTATATTGTCAGTTGCATAGGAATGACTTGATATTTCCACACTAAAATCCAAATCTCATGGTCTCCCGTAGACACTGCAGTTCCTTTTAATTTCCCTTAGATTAGGAATAGTCAATTAATTCCCTAAAGGCTGGATTCAGTCCACCAGGAAAGACCATCAAGTGTGAGAAGAGGATAAATTGCTTGGTGGCCCCAGCTTGTTTACAGATACCATTTTTCATGAGCACAGTGATCTTCCACCTCGCATCACCTGAAGTGTCCACCACAAGACACAGCCGGGTCCCTCTCCCTGACAGGACAACGACACATCTCCCCACGTGATGCTGTCACCCAGGGAAGTGAAACTGTACTCCCAGGTGCCGACTGCATTGTCTGTCACATGACTGATTACACTGCAGCAAGGCACCTGACCTAACTTTTCTCACTCATTCAAAACAAAAACTCTCACGTTGTGATGGATACGAGCATTTTGGTCACATGGGAGCTACAGCTTTGGTAACTGTAAGCAACAACTCTTGAGTTCTGGCTTCCCTTTGTGGTTGTGGTTCCCACAAGTCCTCATTGTGGTTTATTACCTGAGTTAGGCTTCAGCAAGTTTTGTCTGTAAGTCCGCTTACCCTCTCATGGCTTGGCACAAGGCTTTAGAAAATGGGATAGGTTTTGGGCATCTCCCACATATGGAGTGGTACCAAAGATATTCAGATGACTGGCATTCCTATTGAAAGGACAGAAGATGAAGATGAATGCAATTCAAATTTTTGGGTTGATGATTTGCATTTTAACTGGATGCTATTCCAACTCTAACACCAAAATCTGTGTATTGACCTGAAGTGTGCCTAGTAAGGTTTTAAAAACTAATTTGATTAGTTTGTGAAAAAAACTCAAACCAACCCTGTTGTAGAACACAGCTTTCTACCCAAATATCAGCAAGGCTTTTAAGTGTTTTTAAGCTTGATTCCCTGATATCAGGGATTGGTATTTCTTAAACACTATGCAAAGACTGTAGAGGAGAAGCTGGCTGTTTTTGGACTCAGGTGTGCTCCAAAATACTCTTCTTGTCCCTTTGAGCCCTGTTTTTACACAGGTCAAGAATGACACAAGCTTCTGACAGAAGCCTGGTCCCCGGCACAGAGGACATTCCCTGCACTCCTGGTGACAGCGAGTGTGGCGGGAGCAGCGCCGTGTCCTTCGTGAGCCTGCTCACCCTGCACTCCTTCTGCCACACTGAGATGCATCGCTGGTGCCTGGAAATGATGCTGGGGTGGAAGGTGGCAGAGCCAGAATGCAGCTGCTTCTCTTCTCATAAATGAACGTGAGCTGGTTTGATTAGGGGTGCAGCAGAGGCATCTGCATCTGGCCTCCCTAACACAGTATCTGAAATACACCCTCAGGATCTCACCCGCCTTCCAACATGTTACACTTAATTAAGCCACGTGCTTTTTTCTTAAAATAATCGAAATTGCATCAGGGAAAGAAGGTAAAGCAACAGAAAAATAGTAATATATCATAAGATGGAACAGGCATATCTTAACAAGGATTGAAGGAAAACCAAAACTCTTTCAAGTCTTTGAACTTTACGAAAGAGAGTAAAGGCAAAATGAATCATTGACACTGTAATAATTCGCTCCATTTACAAGCTTTTGTGGAAGATTTTTTTTCTCAAACAGCTATTTTGGAATTCAAATTCTATTTTTGCTCTTGTGTTTTACCTGCGTTTGAGGTAAAGCATGAAATTTCCTCTAAATGCCACCCCACGCTAGTTCATCCTTAGGATATTGTTTTAAACATAATTGAATTGCTGGGGTACATTAAACATTGCAGCATTTTAAGCAGGGGAAATAATTTAATGATGTGGTCTTTAAGACAGTTAATTAGCCTGGCATGTATGAAAGTGTAACAAGAACACCACCTACTGTAAAAGTGAATGTTCTACACTCCGCAGCACTAATTCCTGATAGCTTCACCCTGCATGGAAATCATTAACCCCTTTTCTGTCAAATGTTTTTAGCCAAAATTACTGAGTTTGGAGTTGGTGATCATAGCTCTTGCCTACATTAGCCAGAGGAAAAATCTAATAGGTGAAATAAATCACAATCGGTTTAAACATCAGGAGCGATCCTTTCTGAAAAGATTATTCTGGGGTCTGATGCAAGTCATTTTCATAATGATGATGGATTTTTTTATCTGGAAATAGTAAAGATTTAAATAAAATTTCTGGTGATGTCAGCACAGTTTTTAGAAAATTGCTTGTGGTGACCCTTCTGCAATATTGCTGTGCTGCTGGCTTGATTTATCCACCATAGGATGGGCTGGAAGGGATAACATCCAGCACTCGCTCTGTGGCCTCAGCAGGAGGTCACAGTGCAGGGAAATTTCTGTGGTCTCTCCATAGCTCTTGAGTTCTGTTTTTGAGGACAGCCAGCAGGATCTGCATCTCCCATGCAGCCTGAGCTGGTGGGGAGCCAAGTCCCACTGAGCACCTCGGGGTCCAGGAGCTCTCTGCTCCCAGAGAACTACTGGCACTGTGCAGCATTTGCCCGCTCATCCACATTTGTCTCAAAGCAAGGCAGGACAGAGGCTTCCCAAAAAAGTCTGCAGGATTGGACCACCCAGAGTCTTCAAAATGCCATTGCCAGCTTTTATCAGAACTCACACGAAGCGTGGTGTGTCTTCGTCTTTTAAGCTTTGCCTCTTTATCTTGCAGTAGCAAAGCCGTGATATTTAGTGGCTGTAATAACACTCCAGGTTTGAAATCCCCAATCCTCAGGGATCTTTTGCCCCTCACATGAAAGCCACTTACAACTAGTTATAAAGGACCACAGAGCTTCTGATTTCCCGTATTGCTGGGACAGTCGTGACACAATTCAATGAGATGATAACGTCTTCCACTTAGTGGATCAAAAAAAGGAAAGAGAAATCAGATGGGGAGAAACAGCGAGGGATTCTTCAGGGAACAAAGCATAGTGCTGACCCTATTGAAGGCAGTAGAGATGTTGTTCTTATTTCCAATAGCTCCTGATTTTACTCAAAGTCACTTTCTGCTTTTATGTCT
Organism: Machaerirhynchus nigripectus; assembly: GCA_013397975.1. Lineage (NCBI taxonomy): Eukaryota > Metazoa > Chordata > Aves > Passeriformes > Dicruridae > Machaerirhynchus > Machaerirhynchus nigripectus. Next base: position 720,854 of record VZRQ01009750.1, on the reverse strand, counting down.
GCTGCTGAAAGTGTTGAACACAGCAGAATTTTCTCTTCCAGTCAGAGCGCAGATTTCGTGTTTTGCAAGCAATGCTGAACACTGGCAGGGACGGGAGCATTCCTGATTAAACAAACTCCCTAATAGACCAAGTCTTGCGCTGCTAAACTTGCATGCATTATTGCGCAGGAGGCCGAGCATATTTCAGCCACAATGATGGAGTGGGCAGCACTCTGTCAGATCAATTATGTACAAGGCCCATCTTCTCTATGATTCCCTTGATTTTTCCTCCTGACAGTTCACCTTGTGCCCAACCTTCTGTTCTCACAGAGAAAAACCTGCAGACAATAGAAAACCTAAGGCTGTTTTTCCTTGCCACTAAATGGCATAAAGTAACTCTTTCCTGTCAGGTTCCTCACGACTTTTCACACAAATTTATCTTCCTCAGTTTAGGGGATTTATAGCCTTTCTATATCTTACTCTTTTTTTGGTTCTCTTTGGTAATGTCATGAAGACAGTGAGTGCACACCAGAGAAGTCCCTGCACGTTAATAGCACTGCAGTAGTGTCAGGTCCTGCAGCCAGCTCCAGCCTCAGTGAGGAGTGGCTGTGCTCGGACACTGCCCATGTCCTATCCCAGGGCAGGAGACCTGGTCCATGCTGGGTTATGACCTAATCCACATCCTGCCCATGCAAAGGGCACTGAGATAAGGCTTTACAAATGTTTCTTTTCATGACAGAACACACCATTGCCTGTGGAATACGAATCCTAGGAGAGACTGTTCAATTGCCAGTCAATTAGCTGATGCAAGTGGCCTCAACCATTTATAATCAGTTCTGCCCTGCAGTATTTAATTCAAAGAATGAAGCTGAATTAGTAAGTGAGGACCAGTATCGGACATACTGCCCAGATTAACTCAAAGCAGATTTCATGAGTGAGGTGCTGAGTAAAAATGACCTGAGTGGTGTGAGCTGGGGCAGCCTCAGAGAAGAGAACTGAACTGAAGCTGGTGCCTCATCTTTCTCCATCCTGTAAATCAAAGTATGCTGCTGGGTCAGCAAAATAAGCTTGGCGGTGTCGAGGCTGAAGAATACCAGGGAAAGTCGGCAAAGAGAGAAGCTGTTGAACAGCTTAGGAAAACTTTCTTTTATTCCTTCTGTGCAGAAGGAGAAAATATTGGAGCACATGTTGAATTCCTGTGAACTCACTTGCGTGCGAGCAAAACCAACGCAAAGCTCAATTAAGCAATCAAGTCCATTGTTACAGACAGGGTTAGATTCCCCGCCTATCTGAAGTAGTACCAAACGGAAACAAAGCTCAGACAGATGTGTGTGTACAAACACAAACCAGAAGCGATGGCTATCAGGGGCCTCCTGGAGCCCGAACAACACAGTGGTGGTGGGAAGTTCGGGACCCTCTCTCTGCTTTTGGTGGAACTATTGGAGCCATCCCTGTGGGTGAAACTTCAAATGAAGAGTTTTGGCTTAGCTAAACTGTTCCAAAGAGCCAGTGTTTGTGATATGTGCAAGGGGAGAGAGCCCCACACCACCCGCACAGGAGAGGAGCTGCCTTGGAGTTGGTGCAAAGCACATTAAATGCAGCCAGAGCAGTCAGGAGCCCGGGGGAGCTGAGGCTGCAGACATCACTCCAGCCAAGGATACGAATGCATTTTTTTGGTTCAGATTGATATCTTCCAGAGATGCCTTGTCTTCCCAACAAACTAACTTCCTTTCCTAACCTCCCTCTCCTCTGATCAAAAGACTATCTTTTGATAGGGCAGAAATTAAGCTCCTTTTCTACCTGTGTCACTTGAACCTGCAGAGAATTCAAGGTCCTGATAATGTGGCTTTTCCGCGGTCTTCTTTTACTTCTCACCATTTTCCATTTTACTTTGATCTGATGGGCTCTGCTCTCACTTTCCAATCTCACCTGTCTCTCCCTCTGTAATGAGAATCCAGGTAGCAGATATATGATGTGATATACTGTGCCAAGCAGTCACAACACTGTGGGATCACCACGTTATGGAATAAAGACTACACATGGCATGTGCAAGATTTATCCATGGGAAGTCATTACATTCTTTGATTGAGAAATAATACTCTCCAAGACAAACTTAACATTTTGGTCTCTGATACCCGAACTGATTTAAAAAAGGAGATGGTGCATAATAAAAAATTAAGTTTCAATAGCTAAGAAATACACAGTAAAATGTTTTCAAACGTATGTAACTGCTGTTATGTGGTATGAAATTTTTTTTTTAATGGCTACTTGATCCTCCTATCAATGACTAGAGCAGAATCTTTTTTAAAAAGCGTCCTGGAATGAGCAAGGTTACATCTTTAAAGATATCTCATGTATCTTTAGCAACAAAGAGCAATGAGTCTTTTCTCAGTGGAAAAGGTCAGCCCTTTATGTGGTCTCTGATATTTAAGGTTTTAATTAGAGATCAACTATGTAATGATGGTGCCTGATGGTGCAGTGCTGTGTGTTGTAAGGCTGACTGCAGACACCCTAATCAGGTCCTTGAATGCTTTTACTTCCTATTTGGGCATATTTCCAGTAAATTCCTAGAATTACAGACCACTAGGTGAAGTTACAACCTCTAACCATGATTCCAGTGAAGAACAGTGAAAAAAATAATCAGCTGGAATCTGGTGCTGAAACAGAGCAAAGTTTACCTGAAAATTATGAGGCAGTGACTTGAGAAGATTTAACCCTGCTGGAGAACTCTGTAATTCCAGTTCCTACCCCTCCTGCCTTTCTGCCGGGTGCACTTTGGAAAGAAGGGGCCCAATAACCTACATTGCAAGTGAATATTTCAATCTGACAGCTCACTCTCTCTGACAGCAGTGCTGTGACAACACGTCTGGGTCAGATTCAACACGATTATGTAAGCCACCAACCAAACCTTTTTTTGAATACATTAAAGGCTGCTTAAGTACAAAACCCACCCATGCAAATCTTAAAATGCAGGGAAATATTTGGCTAAGGAGAGCTTTGGACACCCCTTTGTGCCCACACATTATAGCAAGCAATCACACCGAGAAACAGCCTCCACAAGAAACTCTTTGCATTTCCAGCATCCAAGAAATCTAACACATGCCCAAATTCCTCTGCAAAAGGAACAAACCTTAACTCTGACCTCAGCTGGAAGTTGGCACTGCCAGCTTTGGAAGGAGAAGCTCTGGCTGCTGGCACGTCTTGGGTGGAAGTAGACAGAGGAGGAAAATCAGCTCTAGGAAAAAGTCTGCCTGGACAATGTGGGCTTTTTTCCAGTCTACAGCATAATGCACAACATTTCTTAAATCACTAGTTTGTATCCAGGACTGGAAATGCCTTCTTTGGTTTCTGGGAAAGGGATGAAGGTAGGACTTGGTAGCACTCAAGGTGAGAGACCCCTGTCCCTTCTGGCAGGGCTCTGGTAGGTTTTGGCCAGAGGTACCAGACAGATGGTTGGTGTGACTGGAAGCTCAGCCATTTCTTTTGAGTTGAAATCCTTTTTCAGTGCTTCTGGAGCCCTTCAGCTGCATTTTATTTCTGACCTGACAATTCAGAGTTTGATTTAAAGAGGGCACTCATAAGCAGAGAGAAAGGTGTTCACAAAGGGCTTGAGAGCGCTTGGACTTGTTTAATATTAGCACCTCAGAGGCTTCCTGTGCAGGCAGTGTTTCACAGCTCCTGAAACAACTTTTCATGCCACTGGTCCATCATCTTGTGCTACAGCCATTTGTCCAACCCAGCCATCAACCTGTCTGGGCAGAACTGGGGACACAGGGGAACCGAGAGGGAAACCACGTTTGGAGGAGCCGCGTTCAGAGCTGCGGTTACGGCACAGGGACTGGATGCTCTGGGGTTTGAGTGGCACTGGCAGGGCTGGCTCCAGGCCAGGCACTGCGATGGCCCGAGGGACACGTCCCTGCGAGGACAAGGGCTCTCAGCTCCCGAGGAGATATCACTTATGAGGCATATTTCATGCCCTCAACAGTGGCCTCTCTCACCTGAATGTCATGTCAGTGCCACCGGTTCTTGCTGAATTTGGAGCTCAGCAGTTCCTGGGAGCATCTGCCTGGAGGCAGGATATCGCTTATCAGCATCTTGGTTCTTTAGGAGGCTGATTCTCCAAACTCCTACTGAGCTCTTACCCAAAGGCTATCAGCTGAGAGAGAAATGCTTTGCACCCTACTCATAAAGGGCTGCTGATTCCTGGGCCACCAAGTTAAGACACCCAAACCAGCTGGGACTCTGCCTGTGCTCCCTGGAGGCAGAACTGAGCTCACCAGGTGCACATGACAAGAAGATGGAGCAGAGAAAACCACTCTAGTAGGACACATGGGCAAGAAGGGACTTTAATGAAGTCACCTCGGTACCATCCCACAGTCATTAACAATGCTAAAAAGAAACTAAACTGAAAGAAGATCAGCCAAGTTCCTGTGATGTTGAAAGGATGCAGTGACAAGGAACCCCTCACAGAGGCACAGATGTATCTGTGAGTATTGTACCAATTCCTCAAGTTAAAGGAAAATTCTTTTACTAACAGGGGCTGTCCCCCCTTTCCTTAAAATGGGACATGGTGGCAGATCTTGCGTAACACTGCTAGGGTTAGTGGAGGTGCTTTGGATTTGCAGACTTTGCAGATCTAAGCAGACTTTGGCCCCTCTGGCTTTAAATGCTCCAGGAAACCTGCACTTCTCATGCAGAACAAAAAGTGGTCACAATACTAAATTTTGTCATTTCCTCATCATTCACTGTGTAAGCAGGCAAAGAAAACACACATTGTGCTGCTTTAGAAAGGAATACTCTCCTTGGGACTACCAAGTAAGAACATCATGTTTCATATATGTGATATGCAAGGTATTTGATTATTTGTAAAAATCCCTGTGATTCAGCAGCACTGTGGGCTCTGTGAATCAGGGGGTGATGTGAAAGGATGTTTATTTGAAAGTCTTGTCTCCCTCAGCAGCCCACATCATCTCTAATCCTCAGAGACCTGCTTCCTCTCTTCCAGAAACAAGATCTTTCCTGCACAGCCTGGTTCCTGTACTCTACTGACCTCCCTTCCTCAGTTTTTGAGGAGGTTACACATCAGTGTAGGAATTAGGTTCAAGTATGAGTTCTCTGACAGAGGTGTAAATTTTCTGAGGTATGGTTTACACATGTGAAAATATGGTTATTCGCTTCCTTGTAAAATCAGCTACTGTTGCTGATGGTTAGGAAGAGGAGTTTGCCCATCACCTGTACCAAGTACCTGCAGTTGTACCTGATTCAGGCTGAGAAATGAAAGTCTTTCTGAAGGAGACATTCACAGAGCCACCGATTGCTACAAGAACAAATAGGGCCGATGTCTGAACTCCTGTATAACACAAACATCCATGCTGATGCCTTTTTAACCTCAGGCTTATCTTTCAGAGATTCATTTGCTCCTAGTATGAACCCAGATGGATGAGCTACTTAAAGGCATCTCTTATCTCCTAACAGATCTACAAGGGAAGGAGACCTTGCCTCTGAATTTTAAACACATAGTCAGCTTTCCTTTTTAATGGACATCCAAATTCTTGTGCTCTAAGCAAAGGGAATGGAAATCAGCACCAAAAGAGGGAAAGATGGAAGAAAATAATTTAATTTCTGGTACTTTAGTTTCAATAATTTTATTAGTATTGCCCCTGTGCAGTCACATACTGCATTCTATTACTTTCCTGTACTAGCTGCACTCGTAAGAGTAAGAGGCACAGTGGCCCATGACTGGGTAGGTCAGCATTTTTTATTTCCTTTCAGCTCACTCTAATGAAAAGCACATGCATCCAGTAAATCTTGCCTTTTCCCTTATTAAACCAGTCGATGTTCATTACTGAGGTCTGTGCCTGGCTGGGTGGGAATCAATAAGATGATCCTTTTAATCGCCTTAGTAATCAACAAGCTATTTCTTATTTCAATCTCAGCCCAGTAGTCATTGAAATCCAATGATTTATCTGCATTACACATGCACTTACACACAGAGTAGGGAGGTTTATGTGTGTACATCTAGAGAGAGAAAGGCTGAATTTTGCAATGCACTTTAAGTGATTGTGCCAGAGGAATACCCACAATGTCATTATTTACTTGCTGGTACCCAGCACCCATGTGCCCAGGGTGACTGAGTGGGAGTTGGATGTTATGCCTGCAATGCAATGGATGAAACTGCAGAAAAGAAAAGGATTGTAGTGGAGGGAATGGCCAAAAGGGCCATTTTATCTGCCCTAACCCACCTTCCTGTTTTTCCTTCTCATTCCCATGTCTGCCTCATCCAGACAGACAGCAGAGCATTGCTGAGAGCACACTGTGAGCACAGATCTGCTGCGTAACCATGGGCACTATTTGCCCCTTGGTGCCTCATCTTCCCCAGCTGTAAAACAGGGATAGGTAGGTTGATGACCTGTAAAAACTTCAAAGAATAATATTATACAAGAGCATTAGTTCTGGATAAATCCTGACTGTGTTTCAGAATTCAATGCTGTAGTTCCAAAACTTCCACAAATGGAGGGGAGGCTCCTGCCAGCCTTCCTCTGTGGAGCGGTTCTGGGATGTTATTAGGGCTGGTTGTCTGAGTAAGGATTGTTTGCACAAGTGAGCTAAGCTGAGCAGTGCATGCTGGTGATGTATCTGTATGAAATTTAGTTTGAGTGCCCAGTCAAAGTATTTGGGCAGGAATAGCAAAACCCTGACTGTGTTGAAATAAACAGCAAGTGTTCCGTTGATTTTAGTGATTTTACCCCATATTTTCTTGCTGCTGAATGATCATTAGAGTATGAATCATGGAGCATGTTAATAGATTGAAAATTGGACACAGGGACTTTTTCCTGCTGATTTATAAACTTTGGTTTCAGGAGAGCACAAAACGAAAGGAGAAGGAGAAAGAAAAAAAAAAGTCAAAGTGCAAGTGCATCAAGTGCAGGCGTTGGAGCATCTTTCAGCTGTGCCTCCTGTTACGTAAGGCTGGGCTGTGTTTGGGCTGCAACTCGACACTGCCCCTTTCTCCCCCAAACAGAGCTTTTTCTCATAAAATTCACTCAGGCACTTCTTCTCAAGTTCTTCATACACTTTTCGCAAGAAAAAAGAAATCATTCATATCTCTCAAAGAGAGTCTCGGATTCTTTAGATATTTTCCATTATAAGCTTTTGGCACCATTATTACCCACAGATCAAGTTACTTTTCTGATCCCCCTTCTTTCATCTACTAAAAATGGATTATTTCATTATTAGCCTGGAACCGTTACTGTTCACAGAGATCAGGTCTGTATATGAACAATGCCTCCCCCAGTATATTACTGAAAATCCTGGGGCTGTTGTAAGGTTTCCTTTAAACACTAGAACTCTTATTTTTTGTGAGTTCTGTCTGGTAGCAAAGGCTCTGAAAGGCCATTCCTTTTCTCTGAATTTTACAAAAGCTAAACATGGCTGTTTTCAATAGTTTATGGAAGATCTGAACTGGTTTGCATGCACAACACATAGGAATATGTGTATATATTTGCAATGTCTAGACTGACATTTATTGTAATTTGACTATAGTTTAACTATTTAATTAACAGTAACTATAGCTTAACTATTTAATTAACTGTAATTTAATGTTGTTGTCATGTCAAATCTGTCAGTGTATTAAAAGAAGTCCAGGGAAAAATGACCAGCCAGAGTCACTCTAAAACTTCCTATTTGAGTGGTTCAGAGAGTGGGGAACACTTTTGGCTGTTGTGTTTCCAGTTTCTATTTTTCTGTTCTTCCTCTTCCATTAGAAATGCATCTATCCACATGTGGATCTTAATTTAAGAAGCAGGGAAGTCTCTGGCAAGGAAATGCAGACCCACCTCGTGAACTGGAAAGGGAATGTGTTGAAGGCACTGTAGGAGACAGTCCCGCTCTCCTGTTTCTGTCCCACTTGCCAGTTTCTGTGGTGAAAACCACCACCAGCATTAGGGATCTCACAACTGTGGAAATCTACGAAATGGGGCAGAAATCTCAGTCTTGCAGGTCCTGGGACAGTGCCCTCAACTGCACTATTCCTGCTTCCCCTCCGAGTCCTTCATGGAGACAGCAACAGTGCCAAACCCTAATCCCACTGCCAGCACCTCTGCTCTATCATCTCAGAGCAAAACATCCTTTCATGCTCTCCAAGCATTTTCCTGCAGGAGAGCACCTGTCCTGTGAGAAGAGGGCTAAATCCTTCCAGTAATTTCAGCAGGGACCACCAATAATAACAGAATCATCAGAATAGATTGAGTAGGAAGGAACTTTAAAGCCCATCACATTCCACCCCCTGCCATGGGCAGGGATGCCTTCCACTATCCCGGGATGCTCCAAGCCCCGTGCAACCTGGCCTGGGACACTTCCAGGGATGGGGCAGCCACAGCTTCTTTGGGCACCCTGCGCCAGGGCTGCACCATCCTCACAAGGAAAAATTTTTTCCTAAATAATCCTGAGCCCGTGACAATTTCTAGACACCAGCAACACGGGCAGTGGCAGAACAGATGGAACCACAGGTAGAGCACTTGCTTCCCATCCCCACTCCTCTGAGAGAGCTTGAATTCTTTATGTCCTCCATGTGCCTGCTAATTAAAGTGTCTTATCTGGTTAGACTCCATCATAACTTGTTTTCTACTTAATATGAGACAAATGGTTTACATAGGTAGAGACCTGAGTTAGACACTCAGTTCCTACACAAATGAGGTGATTTAAATATTTTTAGGATTAATTTATAATGACCTGTTTTCTTTTCTGTTTAATTTAATTGAACATTTTGCTTCTTTTTACTTTCATGTTCCCTCCCTTCTGTGTGTGCCATTTCCATCCTTGTTCAATCCCACGCTGATGAGGCAAGAAAAAAAAAACCAGAACACCCCACCATCCATTCCAGTTGCCTAGGTTTGATTCCGAATCTGGAATTTAGCAGGAATCCTCCGTTACGCTGAATTATCGCACAGAGGCGAGCGTAACATCTTTGTGGGATGTGGGCTCTTCCAGACTCTTTGTCCTCCATGGTAATGTCCCAATCACACTGAAGTGCTCCCAAATGTGCGAGGACTATTTAAGCTTTGTAAATGCCGTCCTCCAAAAATCACTCCACATAAATGTTTCATGTCTCTCCTCTGTGATGCACAGGCCCCAAACATTCAGCTGTGAGGGTGTTTATATTTGTGGAACTCTCATGAACATTTGCTGTGGATTTCAAACAGCTGCTACACTGAAGCACTGGGAATAGTAAGATCATGAATATTCAGGTGAAGCCACTGGAATGAACAGCCGTTAATAGAATAAATGCCTAAACAGTTGTGTAAGGCTTATTAAGACCTATTGGGGCTGAGATAATAAATTCCCTCTTTGACATGTTGCAACTACTGTAGTTTAAACATTTTGGACCACCTCTTCAGAACTGAAAGAAAAAATTATGTTAGTTCTGTGTGATAACACAATGAAACACCTGGAAGGCTTGGCGCCTGTATTAGATTTGGCAGGGAGATTGTAGCAGGCTAGCTCATCCCCACTTAAAATCATGGCACTGTTTATTGTGTTAGTTGTCAAGGTTATCCAAATTACATACAGTCTGGACTGAGCACACTTACCTCATTAGAGAATATATTTTTTACTATTTTCTCTGCAAGTTTGGAAATAATAATGTTATACTTTTGCAACGGAGCAGTAACATGGACAATCAATTGCCAAGAAGAGAAACTAATCAGAACATTAAAACAAGCAAAAAAAACCCTAACAACATTCAAAGCTGTTTTATCCCAAACCCAACAAAGTTCAGGAAACCAGCACCAGCAGCCTGGCTTTGAGCCTTCAAAAAAGATGGGCATCCCTGCAGCTGACAGGCCTGCTATGGGGACTCCTTGGTGGCTGCTGTAACTCCAAAGCACTCCAAGTATCCAGAGTGGTTAATTGTTGCAGGAGAACTGTCTTTTCCTTTGAATTTAGCTGTCACGTTGCATTATGCTGTGCTGTACTGCCTGGCTCTGGCACACTGTGTCACGAAACATAAAATCCAACAGGATGCAGTGTAAGTCTTGCAGGTTAAAATTTAAAGGCAAACTCAGTAATATTTGATCAGTTACCTGCTGTCGGTTCAGATAAAGGGCGTTTGATCTCCACAAGCAGGGCTAACTTGTTAGAGGCAAACTTGCACATAGGAAAGGGCTGCTCTCAGCTCTGCTGCAGCGTGAGCTGGGGAGTGTCAAAGCAGCTCAGGTGCACTTGGAACTGTTAAAAATTAACCCACCTGGCTCTTTTTTTAATGTTTTAAGAAAATGATCAAACTATACCCCTATTTACTGGTCTCAGTGGGTGACAAGCAGACGCTGGCTAGTTGTTTCAAGAGGAAAATCACCTGAAAAACCCAAAGGCATGACTTAATTCTGCTGAAATTTGTACAAGCCCCCAATTTTAACACACTTCACTTTCAAAGCCTTTTCTGCCAGCACTGATGGGCTTTCCTGATCTGGTTGCATGAACAATCTCAGTGTGTTTGTTGACTGCCCACACGTATGCAGCACCTGTATAAATCACCATCTGCATGAAAGCATCAGAAGCTGGTCGGGATGAAATAAAAGCTAAAATCCCAACATTTCCTTTCATCCCTTTCCCCACACTCCTGTTTTTCTGTGACCTGTTTATCAATATGAGAACCAAATCTGTTTCGGAAACTTCAGTGTCATGGTTACATTTTGGGAGGAAGGAACAGATGGAATAGATTAATTAGTCAAACTATGTTTAAGTAGAAAGGCATTTCTTTCCATGAGTAGCCAAAGGCTGGAAAGAACATATAAGGGACAAGGAGAAGTGCCTCAGGACTTCTTCCTTGCTGGAGTGGCTTCCCAGATTCAGACTTTCAGCAGCATAAAGGGTCTTTGATTTCAGCTCCTATTAAGAAGTAGGTCAGGAGGTGCCTGATTTGCAGGAGGGCAACTGCTCCCTTCAGCTTATTAAAAGTAGCCACTCCAAAACATTTCCCACATGTTATTTTTGTAGGGATTCTGGTGTATAAAGATTTCAACCAGCTACTCCTGCGATCTTTAGGGAAGCAAATACCCCTGCTGCTGGGATCCATCCCTGCTTGCTCTTGCTCATCAGCAAGCGCCTGCCTAATACAGTGCACAGTCATCTGTCTCCAGTTTTCCAGAGCCTTGGGCAGATCCTCATTTCATCACCTCCCCATTTTTCCTGCTTGGAACAGAAGACTTGCCACCACGCTTCTGGCCTCGGTGTTGTGAGCTGCAAGGAAGCTACTCCAGACACAGCACTGCCTCAGAAATTCAACACGACTTTGTTTAGCACCAGTATTGATCTGTGACTGGTGATACCACCCCGTGTGAGAAAACAAAGCCTGCAGTACAGCTGGTTTGGAAATCAGGTTTCTTGGGTAACTCCAGCCTGTTTCATGCCTGTGTCCGGCCTGGTAGCATGCACTGCAAGGCTTTTGGCTTGGATTCAGTCATCCTACCTAAGAGTAGATACTTAAACAAGACACCTACCCGAGGATTATGATCATAGTACTATCCCTTGCCAGACAATGGAAAGGAATATGCCCATCCTGAATGCAATTTAGTTTATTTTATATATTGTTTTTTTGCCACAGGTTGCAAAGGGGGTCACTGACAAACAGACTTAGGTACTCATCAGCTGAACACTGGGCAGAAGAACTCAGCCCCTTCCTCCTGCTGATTTGGTTTCAAAGGCACAATTCCCATAAGTAATGATATTTACCAACTAAAATGTGTTAATTCTCCCTCTGACAACTTTTAGAGATTGTGTTTTATTTTCTGTCACGGACAGAAGGGGAAGATGAGCAGGAGTCTGGGATGGAAACAGTTATTTCAAATAACTAAGTCAGGAAAGATTTTGGCCAAGAGGAAGATTTAAATCTAACCCAGATGTAGCTCACTGGTGTCTGGAACGGGAGAGATGGTCCCAATCACAGAGTAGCACCCAAGGCTGGCTCAGGAAGCAGAGGGATGTCTGTTGGTTGAGGAGAAAACTGTTTGCCTAGCCCCCAGCCAAAGGAAATGTCCCAGGACTGCAGCTGGGCAGTGTGGGATCAGGAAAAGGATGGAGCTTTGAAAGCAAATCCTGCTGGCTTCCTTTCTCATTGGCAAAGGACAGAGTTGAAATAAGTAGGAGCAGGGTCTCTGGAGGAGGAAGAAAGTCTTTTACTCATTGTGTGGTGTCTGAGCAGGGGTCTGTGCCCACTCCCTCTGTGGTGCCCTGGGCTGAGCTGGCACAACCCAGGATAAACCTGTGCAATCCCCTGCCTCGTCACTGCATCCTGGAGAAAGGAGACAGCTGTGTATTAGAGAGGTATCACCAAATGCCAAATGTCTGAGAGGACAGGTACATGTGCATCAATACACCAGGTGTGCTTGTACAGCAGGCTTGACTTTTCTAAAAGCAGCTTTCTGAGACAGGCTTTAAAAAGCTGCTTTAAATTCACTCTATTTGTCATGTCTATGCTATAGTTATGAGGAGAAAGAAGGTAGGAAAGCAAGCAAGGAAGTCAGATTTCTTTCCTGGTTACCTTGCAGTAACCCTGGGTACTAAGATCTGGAATAAAACTCACAGCAGGAAACATTCTGGGTCCTGTTCTTATTGTGGGGCTTAGACTCAGCAAAACAAGTGGGAAAAAAAAGGTAAAGAAGTCACAAGAGATCTGTTTAGCAAAGCATTATTTGAAAGATCAAAGAAACAACATGTAGATTGTAGTGATCATTGTTAGACAGTAATTTCTTTCTATAAATAGTGCTATGTGCTGAGAAAACCAGGCTCGCAGCTCCCTTTATTGCAGTCTAGTCACATGCTTTTTAAGAAAGTTGAAATCACAATGTTCAAAATATTTGGCTCCAAAACTAACATCAAAAAGGTGATACAGAGCAACCAGGGACCTGCTGATCTGTAGCTTACACTCCCAAAATTCTGACCTGGACTGGGAACATCTCAAAGCCTTTGGCTGAGACATGGGCATGATCCCATTATAAAATACAGGTGAACACCAACAACCTGACCTAACACCAGACCTGTTTTGAAGGCCTTTAGAATGATGCTGTGTATTTATGTAATAATTCTGCTTGAATTCAGACCTTGCACAGAGCTGGAAAATGGATTTCAGTCTTTCCTCACTTTGCTGACCTCCATTGGAGGAGAGGATCCATGCACAGGGAGTTTAAGGCCATGGAGAGTAGCTTTGTTTTACAAGTGGCTTTTCGTGGACTTTTTAGGAGTAGTCTGTGAACCTTTGGGTAATTTCATCCCAGAGGCTGTAAACCATGGCAGTATAATTTTAGGATGGATGTGTGGTTATTGGATTCAAAATAGCATTAACTCATCTCTTTTTGTATTTTTCTTTCAAGAGAGGGATTAATGGAAGCAGGATCATCTTCAGAAGGGGGTTCTTTGGGTGACAGCAAGCATGTGCATGCTGGTGAAAGGGTTATTGAGAGTAGGAGTACAGGGTCAGGATTCCAGGGGATGCAGAAGTGATATCCTAGCAGGAAAGAAATGGAGCTTTTAAGTGAAAAACCCTTGTTGTTAGGGAAAGCAGAGTGAAATGACCTGGGTAAAAAGTCCAGGGAATAAATATGGGCTCCCAACTTCAGTGTCACTCCTGCACATGCATCTTTCTGGGGAAAGAGTGAGCACTTGGCATGGTATGAGACAGCCTGGGAAATGTCTTGTTCATCACGAGGTGATGCCCCTGGGTCCTGTGTGTCTCTGAAGGGAGGGTCAGCTAAATTCAACTGAGGAGGCTGCAAAAGCTCCAGCACAGCCTGGCCCAACCTCTCCAGAGGGAACTGGCATTCCCTGAAACCACTGTAACCATCTGTAATCCGATTTTAGCACTTTGCTACCACTGATGTCTCCCCAACACTGACTCCAAACATGGCAAGTCTCTGGTGCTGTTTTCAGCCAGCACAGAGCCGGCATGAAGAAACCCCATCACTGAAAAACCTGCACAATTAAAACACATCAATAAATAAATACATTTCATATATACTTCAGTAATCAAAAAGCCTGGCTGTTCTGCTTTTTACTTTGGTAAAGAGGTATCCTTGCTCACAATCTGGGTTCCATGGATACCACGAGCAGCTCCAACTTTGTGCCTTTAATGCTTGCACTGTAGAAAATGCTGTTTAAATATTCATGCTGACCCTAGAAAGCTATCCACTCGGCCATCTGGAGGACTCCCATACCCCATCCACTGGTGTTTTATTTTGAAGGATATATTCTGATCACACTGTCTTGGCTAAATAGACTACTGGTCCATTTGTTTTGTTACTGCTATTTAGTTACCTCTCAAGATGTCAGCTCAATTTATCTGTGTGGAGGAGAAGAATTCTTCAATAAAACTATAGATAAATAGGAGCAAGAGCTGCGGATGGATGGGAGGTTACTCATTCCCACTGTCGCTGCTGTGCATGGAAGTGACCTTGTCTGGAACCAGCTAACCTTGCACCTTGCGATTCACATGAAAATTCAAAGCCAAACCCTGGCAGGTCAGAGGGAGAACCCAGCCTTGTGTTTAAGGAAAAAAGGGATTTGCTTGTTCAGGCAGTGCTGGGGTTGTGTACTGCACAGGGACACAGAGTGCATTCTGCCCTGGGCTAGAGGGAAATGAATGGAGAGGGAACACATCTAATTTGAAGCGGGAAGGAAAATGAGCATATGACATCAGAAAGGGCCAGGAAGAGGAGCAAATGCTCTGTGGAATGGAGCAGGCGAAGTAGAGGTGTCACAATCCTGCACCTGGTCTTGCAAGAAAGGGCCAGTTCCTCAGGGCTGCCTGCCTGGGGTGCCTTGAGATGGGAACAGAAACGGCCCCCAATTTCAACCCCCAAATTCTGCATTGTTTGTAAGTAAAGGAAGGATTATGGCCATCATGGCTCTCCAACGGCAACTCCACTTTCCAGGGATCTGTAAAGTCACCTGAAACACGTGCAGTGGCAAAAGCCTTTTGCTATTCACTGTCTGGTCCCTGAGACACCCCACCAATATCGTCGACAGAAGATGAGGTGAAATGTTCATGATTAACAATGTTTATTTTGGCCTTTTCTCTCCAGTTTGGGTGTGGGGGCAGCAGCGCTGGTGCTATTTGGCTGATTTATTTATGTTCAGAAGGAGGGTGGAGGAAGGGGGCGTATATCCATGGTCACGCTGACTTTTTCAAGCTGCTTTGGAAGAAAGTGCACACTTAATTGGCATTCAAAGTGCATCTCTGGTTCCTATCTCTCAGTAATGCTTGAATAGATTGTGGTGTGTACAAACCTGGCAATAACTCCACTCTGGACTGACAAGAGTTAGGAAACAGTGCTTAATTCTTCTATTTCATTTTACTTTTTTTTGGTCTTGGAGAGAATTTTATTCTTTGCTGCTTGATCATTTTCCCTGTGATTCATGTCCTTTCAGGAAATAGTAATTGACAAAAATAAAGCACTTGGGTTGTTATTTAGTGAGCTCCAGCTAAATTCACACAGTCCTGCTTAAGAATCTATGCCCTCCATGCCGCATTTGTTTTAAGCTTCCAGCCTCTTCTAGACAGATCTTTCCCCCCATGCAGGCACAAAAGCACTTTAGTCAGCACAAATTTGGAGGTAGAACAAAAAGCCTGTAATAGCATTATCTCGTGCTGCTATTAATTTTCCACCGGTGGAGCACTGGGTACATGAAGTCCTTTGTCCATATTCTGAAGTCAGTTTTGGTGACATTACATGACCAACTACAACATTATAGCGTGTTCCACGCTGGTTTGAATTGTAACTTAGGGGGAAAAAAAAGAGAAAAAAAAAGAGAGAATAAAATAAAGATGTCCTGGAATGTGGCCAGGGCATAATGATTTCAATTCTGAAGAAATACGACAACCAATTATACTAAATTCAACATTTTCATGTATGATAAGTTTAAAATCTCCTCTAATCAAATAGGGGAAGCCCTTTTCCCCTCTTTTGCTATGGTTTTAGTTACCAGTAGGCCTCTAAAAATCTGTTTCTGCTTAAAAAGAAACCCTGAAAGGTTATATTTACTATATGTATGAAAAAGGGTTGAATGATACAATTATATATTTTAGAATACTAAAGTAATGTATAAGAGACTAATCACGATCCAAAATTCAATTTTCAGACCTTTAATTGATCCCATTCCAAAGGTAACATTCTATCTTAATTGCCATGCTGAAATGGTTGCAATTACACAAAATAAAACTGTTCATTGGTAACTGGAAAAAGTCTGCTCATTAAGCACATGACGGCCAGCCTTGAAAATACTTGATTGCAAAAGGATGCAACCACTTTGCTTATATTTCCTTTTCTGGTTAAACTTTCCTTCACATATGTTGAGCTGGTTCCAAAAAGCCACACACGCACAACAGCAAGCTGGAGATGGAACATGGTGCTGAGTGTGTCTGTGCTCCTGCACCTTCCACGGGCACAGCCACCTTCGAGGAAGGAAGAAGGGACCAGAAGGACAAGTGACCTTGGTGCTGACCCGCTCAGCTGTGATCTCCAAAGGTGCTCCATGAGAAAGGAGCTCCTCTAGAGCGCTGAACAAACTCAGGAAATAATAAGGGAAAACTTCATCCCAAGTTAAAATTGGAAGTTGTGCTATGGGATACATAGGTATTCCTGCAGAGGTGTCACACAGCTAGCAGAACCAGGTAAGGCTGGGATCTTTGTTTATTTGGAAACCAAAGTAAACGCAAAGGAAACTTATGGTTTTTTTAGAGGTGACAGTAGATGTTGGTGAAGAAAGAAGACTGACAGCTTTTTTATTATTGCCAAGAGAGCCTGAGCCACTCTCAATTTGATATCAACACCTGTGACACTTGGAATGCTGCCTTGCTGGATGCAAATGTCATGTAAATAGTTACGAGGTGCTTATTCATTACTGTTACTCTTATTATTCAACCTCTCTAAGATACAACTGTCCAGCTGAGACGAGCACATCCACAAGAATTCACCAGAATTTGGAATAGGCACAAGAATTTCAGCTGTGGTAACAGTGGATCACTGGGCCAAACCACTGCAGAGACAACATCTCATTTTTTTCCCTTTGATCTCATCCCAGCAAGGCTGGATGCCTTTCCAGGAGTTAACCTCCAGTAAAGCATACATCACTTTCTTCCTCTTGGGAATAAAAGGGTGAATGTCTACAGTCCATGGTATACAGGAGGTCTGACCAGGTGATCAAAAGCTCTGGTCCTAAATACCTGACTTCCAAGTAACCCTCCAAGTAAACCCATCATATGCAAGTGTCGAAAATAACCCCCTTCTACAACACCTTAGTGTTTCCTTAGTGTGTGCCATCCTCTCAGCCTGAGTGCAGGTTTGGAGCTGTGTGGTACTTGCGACTCTATAAACTCAGTGAAAGGACATTCCCCATCCCAAGGAGCTTATGTCCAAATGGAAGATAAGATACAGAGAAGATACAAACAGATGGGGAAGCACCAGGTAAGACTGAAATGATTATGTGTTTAATAAGCATCAACTGCAGCACACCAGCTATGGCTTCTCAGTCAACTTCTGTGTGAGGATTAAGTAAGTATTCTGGTTTTATACCAGTGAATTTCAGGATGCAGGACAGGTCACTGGATATGCCCATGCCATGATATGCATACATCTGTCCATGATACGTGTGCTTATTACAGTCTCAGAAAACAGATCCTTTAAACACCTCAGAGATACAGTCCAAGTGATGTAGGTGCCTGAAAGTCAGCCCGAGAGCCTGGGTTTCTGTTTGCCTTTAACAAGAGGACTTAGACGTCCGATGGGACTTGGCTGTCCAAGCCATTCAGGGATGCCAGTGCCAGCCAAATATTGCCTATATATATCTTTAAACATCTGAGCCTTTGAATGGCAGGGCGATGTAGTGATGAATAAATGCCTACTTGGACATAGAACAAAGATATCTGACTGGCTGAATAGGCAGCATTTGAATTGTACAGAACACACAGATACTCTGTAAATGAATGGCTGTTCACTCGCTCCATCAATAGAAAAAATTGCTCTTTCTCTTTCTGAGTGCACAGTATTTGCAGTAAGAAGGACACACAGATAAAACCAAAAATCTATTTCACAAGCATTTGAGCAGACTTGTGGAAATAGAGCCAGTGCATCATTTTGCTGATGGAATCTAAAGTAGTGATTCAGATGGGAATTATCACTAGCCCTGCAGACATTGGGGATCTGCACTCGTCCTGAAGCGTGGAGGCTGGTAAAGCAGGATTCCAAGCCTGACCTACTTTTGTCCCTACCTTGTTCCATCAGACCTAAATCCTGGTCCTGCATTCAGCCTGGGAGACTGTTGTGAATACAAATGATTCCAGGCATTGCTGATAGACTCAGAGGAGATCGAGTTCTGTATTTACTCGTACCATCCACGCTTGGGAAATTCAGGGACTTCGAGGTCGTGCAAAATTGTTCCTCTAGCAAAATCAATGCACATTTTGAGTAAATCAGCTTTGGAACAGCTTCAGGGTTCTGTGGAGGATCAGTCTCCACTCAGAGAGGGTGAAACTCAGCACAAAAATTACTACTTGAAACTTTCCCAAACTTTATTAAAATAGAAATGAAAGGCCATATTCTTAGCTAGCGTAAGCTGGCACAGATCAGCTATATGACAATTACCATGTGGATCAGCAAGGCTTGCATTTATTTGCCTGGATGACCCCCCTCTCCTATTGATCACTGCAGCTGAAATCTTCACTGTATACTTTTGTCTGATGCAAAAGAAAACAAATTAAATGCTAACTTTAAACAAAACCACAGATCATTATTCAGTTTGGTTTCAACACTCTGCTAAGAGAACTCGGAGGTGTGGATGTTGTGGGGTTTGAAGATCATTTCAGCTTTGCATTTCTGCTCTAGCACAGGGAGATGCACTTTGGATTGTGGGACAAGTCTTTTCCATCAGTGCCCTTGGTCCTAATGTCACTTAGAGATCAGACAGCTGAGCCAGCGCCATAGCAGGATTGATCGAAGATGTACCCTTGGGAAGAGGTAAGGGTTGCCTAAATGTCTCCTTCTTCTGATGCCTGACTCAAACTGGTCTAATTTGGGTGCCCAGTAACACACCTGCCTTCTCTGCCAGGGGCTGTTTATAATTTTCATTAGGTACAGACTTTTATAGGAGTTTGTTACCTGATATCAACTGCAGCACAAATGTGCAAAGCTCAGCCTGAGCAAATGAAAGGGAAAACATGGAATGCTGGTTGTGCATAGAGCAAGGTGCTTGCCTTAATTTCTGTTCAATTTGGGATTTTTAGGCATTGTCTAACTAACAAGGACCTGCAAAGAGACCAGTTGCTGTCTTGTAACAGGGAAAGGACTTTGGTTTTCATTTCAGTCCATTGATAAAATGGCTAAACTGGACCCTTGCAATGTGAATTCTTGTCACCTGACTTAAGTTTTGCTAAGTTTAGGAACTCACACCTCGAACTGCATTTCTCTGCTTTCATCTTTTACCAGCTCTATCCTTCTTCAGCTCTCATGAACACAAACCCAGAGGGTGAAACAGAACCAAGGAAGACAGAGGACAGAGGGTGGTTCAGGTCTGCTGAGGGGTCTCAGGTAGTAGCAGTGCAGAACTGGAAGAGCAGCTGCACAGGTACAGCCAGAACACCAGACAATGGGTGAAAACACTAATGTACTGCACACTAATGTACTGTCCACCCCCAAACATTATTAACCCAGGTAAATGGAAGAGGGTGGGAAGCAGCAAGTACCTTGGGCAGTGGAGCAGAGGCTGTACCAGAGGTGCTGTAGGAGCCAGCACAGAGCTGGGAGCAGACCCTGGGTGCTCTAATCCTCACCCTCCTCCTCTAAGTGCTGTGCAATGCTGAGTCTTTCATCCAAACCTCCTCAACTGCCTGGAAAGTGCAAACTGATAACACTGCTGTGGAAGCTTCAGACCCACATGGGGTCATTGCATAACACCCCACACAATAAAGGAGATATTTATGTCCTCTCAGTACAAAGCCAGTTAATAATCACCATTAGAAACAGCATGAAATGAGAGCACACAAAGCAGAGTTCACTCCACTCAGAGTGTAAATTGCATAGTACTCCAAGATGAAGGCATGTTGTATTCTTTCCATGGTTATATTTAAATCTGTGTTTTCTTTAATTTAAATCTGCTCTATAAAGATCTCAGCAATTTGAGACAAAAGTATCCTTTAAAAACAGAAAAAAAAATGACATGATAGCATCCTTCATGCCAGGCTGGCCCTGTTGTGATTTTACATTGAGGGTGCATTTTAATTGATGAAATGTGCTACACAGCACAACTTGAAAAAGTAACAACCTTTAGTTACCATTTGGAAATGTGATGGAGGTGGCAGAAGTTAAACTCTTAGGACTAAATGAAATAACAGAAGCTCCCTATCCTTTCTTGAAGACGCTCATTAGTTTTCACTTTCTCACATTCTGTTTGCCATGGATTTCATCCAAGAATGACGGATGTAGAGTTATTAAGCAAGTGATAGTTTCAAAACTCCAAGTGTCAGTGCTCAGTGTGGGAGCTCAGTTACCTTGCAGAGGGCAAGGGGCTTAAATCCCCCTGCCCTGGCACTGGCATCGCCACAGAGGGAATGATCACACGGAAAGGTACTGTCAGAACAGGCTGAGAGACACAAGTCAGTTAAAGGAATGGACAAATAAACAAATGAGGAATGTTTGAGGAATAATCTGGTATTTTAATGCACCAGCACACACAGGAAACTGGGGAAAAAATAAAAAAAAAGAAAAAAAAGAGGAAGGAGTGCTAGTTTGCAGAAAGCAATGAACAAGTACCTTTTCTTAAATTCAGGGCTGGGAGGTAGGGATATCTTAAATACTATAAGGTCTCTGTGAGGGAAGAGGCAAATCACTAAAGTTTCTGATTCTGGGCCTGGGAGAGAAACCTGCATGTAGAGGTTGCTTTTCTCATTCCCATGGGTGTGCTGATCAGTCATGGTCATAGAGTCACTGGCTGGTTTTGGTTGGAAGGGACCTTAAAGGTCATCCAGTTCCAGCCCCCCTGAATGGGCAGGGCACCTTCCACCAGAAGTCCATGGGACAGGTTACAAAACTCTAAATGAACCTGCTGGAGAACATGGAAGGCAAAGCAAGTGGCCTCTCCAACTGGGAAGCAGAAAAGCAAAGAGCCCATATGATCTTTCCCCATTTTACCTTCCAAGTGGCACAACTAACACACTCCCTCCTTTTCCGAAAATTTGGAGATTTACTTTGTCCCTGTTCACTTGTATCTCCTGCCTCTTGCTGACACTCAGAATGAGTCAAGCCCGTGTGTCAAGCAAGACCCTGCTTTTTTTAATTGCTTCTCCCACTTGATGAATTTGCTCACAAACTGAAGAGGAAACAAAAAATAACACTGAAAAGATCTGGTTATGTAGATTTTTTTCTGTCCTAGATGCAGTAAAAACCTAACAGGGGTCTGAGCAAGAAGCCTGTTGAGCAGTTTCTCATTTGTTTTCCAAGCTCAAGTGATATGATGTGTGTCAGCTTGGATCAGACACTGCAAGTCCGGATGTTGAGTGCTGGCTGGTGGTTCATATTCCACACCTGGAAGCCAGCAGGGTCGTATCTAGAACCAAAGTCTGAACTCTGCTTCTGTAAGTGTTTCTCTGTTTAAACTACAAGCTTCAGACTTATTGTAAAGATTTGATTTTACTTCTGAATTGATGTAGAGACTCTTGTTAACATCCAGCTTGGCTGTGGTTTAGACTGGCAGGAACCTTCCAGAGCAGTGGACCTCACCAGGTTATTTTTTCCCTTCAAACTAGAATCCTATTACTTTTGCCGTCAGATTTTGCAGAGGACTCTCTTCTGGAGAGGAAAAAAATTGATTTAAGCCCATTCCATAGTGTCTTGCTTTTGAATTAGTAGCCAGTCCCTATTCCCACTGACTGAGATTTTAAAGCCCTGCTGCAGCAGATCCTGTGACCTGGCAGTTCCCAGCCTTGGCTTTTGTTGTGGCTTTCCCACTCCCTCTGATCCTGTCTTCTTGATCTGCTCTCTCAGGCACCCATTTCTAGGCCTTTTCTCTGTTTTGGATCCATGCCTGCATCTCCAACGCGTCGCTGTCCTTTCCCATGGCTTTACTGTCAGTTCCTTTGTGTACGCTCATCTTTCATCGGGGCCTTCCGACCGCCTCAATTTGTCTCGTGCTCCCTAACACATTTTGGGCAGCCCTGATGGCACTCTCCAAATACATATTTTGCTGCAAGTCCACACATTTATTCTTTACTGGTCTTAGTCTTCCTGTAACCTTAATTAGAAATGTAATTAGATGATGGCTGCTATTCCTTGGGAGCTCCCAAGCATGCACTAATTGATAGCCCCCCATTACTCAGTATGAGCCATAGAAAAATCCATTTGCTGTAACAGCTGTTGCAGGGCACGGATGGGAAACAAGGTGTCAGGGCATTTCTAGAAAGGTCCAGAAGAAAATGAACTGTCTGAATGTAATAGAGTGCCTTCAGGAATGGATGAGGGCTGATTTATCTCCGCTCTACCAATTATACCATTATAATTCCTGCCAGTAAGGATTTTTAACATACGGTTTGCTGATGGGTTCATGAAAACAGGGCTGGTCTGGACCCGGAGAAATCCCCTGTGAGAGCCTCTGTCCAAAACATGGCTTGTTCCTGGCAGAGATTTGTTGAGCATATTCTTTAACATGCTCTGTTACAGTGGCCTGGGCATGTCCTAAGGAGTTGGGGTTTTTTTTCTGCAAGGTCTGGTAAAAGAACAGGAGCAGCAATAACATCCAGTGGAGAGTCAAAGTATTTGAGAGCTTCCAGGGGCACATTGCTGACAGCTGTAAGAGCTGGTGAAGACTACTAAGAGTGGGCTTGCACCAGAAAACAGATGTGGAAGAGAAAATTTCTGTCCCAAAGAGCTCACAGGAATGTAAAGGAGTTTTGTATCCATTTCAACTTGAGGTTTTTTTTGGCTTTGTAATCTTCTTTACCTCAAATCAGCTTGTCCATTTTTGATATTATTCAGGGTTACAGGAAGGAAATGCTTTAAAATGGCAGATTTCATTGAAAATTGCTAAATGTGGGCTGCAGAACAATGCCCTGCTTTTCCTTGGTCCATGAGAGGCTCATGAATGGCAGTTTGGTATGATTCTGGGATACCTTCAGACTGAATGTGGATGCAGATTCAGTTCTAGCTCTATTAGCACACCCAACTTCTTTAGACAGAACTTGTCATCCTGTGGTCAGGATTAAGATAGCAAACGTTTCACACAGCCCATGAACAGTTTCACCAGCAGCATTATTTCCACCAAACAGGTGAACCAGAAAGGACAGAAGGGCCTCCTTCAACTTCTGTTGAAATACATGGAAAAACTCACACTGCCTCCATAAGAAGTTAGATCAAGTTCCAAGGCGGCAAGTCAACATTTTTCTGAGCACTCCTGACTCTGCACGGGGGCCCCTACATCATGTTACATTCCTTCGCAGAAAAAAGGATGTGGGAATTTTTTACCCTTCCAGAGACAGGTCTCCTTTGAAATCACATTTGTTCTCTCTAAAAGTGCCGGAAAGAAATGGATGGTAAAAGCTCAACAGTGAACTCTAAACTGCCTTTTATGCTGGCATCATTTTTTGGAGGATGGGGAGGAAGGGAGTGTGCGTGCACAGGCACTCACAGCTAAGGTCTTAATTCTATCTCCAGATGCTGTGCATAATCTAGAGGTTTATCTTAATGAATTATTTCTGTTATTACTGCAGGCAAAGTGAGATTTAATTTGATGTGTGATATATCCCTGGATTAACTACCCTTTGGTTTTATTTGCTCCATAATGGTGAATTTTTGTTTATAGACCCATTTTGTAATTACATCCCTGAGCTCAGAAGGGCTACAGCAATGCTGCTCCATCCTATAGGAAATCAGGATCCAATTCCCTTCTCCCAGTCCTGTTGTCAGCTGTGGCTAAAACAGAAGCTGCACAATATGATGCTCACCATTTTGTCTCCCTTAATCACAGTTTTACAGGACAAAGTACAATGAATGGAAAGACTCTCCTTGGCTGGAAAGACTGGGATGCCACTTGGGAGATTTAGGCAAAGTGGAAGAGAAGCTTCACCTTGAAAAATAATCGCAACAATGTGTGTTATAACAGGTGCCAGGAACAATCAGTTGAGTCCTCCATAATACGGACATGTTCAAAGTGTCATGGCTCCACAGAGGCTCCAAGGGAGGCAGAGGGAGCTGTGGGGCATGGCAGCATGCAAAGCAGGGGTTCATTAATTCCTTATTTCCCTGCTGTCCTCCTCTCAGTGGGAAGTCAAGCCTTCAGCCCATGCTGAAAGATGCAGTGTTGGCTGGTGGTCAGGGCAATGGACACTCCTTCCTACCCCATCCAGCCCAGCCCAAGCCCTTCCCTTGTCTCGTACCCAGGAGCTCTGGGACCAATACGTCTTATGCACATCCTTGCCCTACCCCCAGCTGCTGCAAGAGACAGAGAAGCCTGACCCTGACCCAGCTTATCCACTTTCCTGGTGCTCGTGTGGCAAAACCATGAGGGTCCCCCATTCCTGGTCTGAGGGGGAGAGTCGGGGGGCTGAGATCCCAGTGCAGCTCTGTGGAGAGCAGGACATGGTGCTGCAGTCCCAGGAGCTGCGGCAGCACCCGCACCTAATCCCCCGGGAACATATGGCGTGGCACTCACGCAGAATCAGGTTTCATTGCAATCATGGTGATCTTAATTAGTACTACTTATAACAACACAAGTCAGCCTAAGTACTGGGAAAAGTAAACGGAAGCAACCAAATCCATCTGGGTATTAGTGTGCCCCTTGGAAAGGGTGGGGGTATTTTGGACTTTTGACCCAAAGCAGCTTTGCCTCGCTCAACCCTTCACTCACAGACCTGCACTCAGCTTGCTGGGGTTTCACAAGCTTTGTATTGTTCAGCCTGGAGAAGAGAAGGCTTTGGGGTGACCTTATTGTGGCCTTCCAGTACCTGAAGGAGATGACAATAGAGCTGGAGAGACACTATTTACAAGGGCCTGGAGGACAAGAGGGAATGGATTCCCACTGGCAGAGAGTAGGTTTAGATTAGGTATTAGGAAAAAATGCTTCCCTGTGAGGGTGGTGAGGTCCTGGCACAGGTTGCCCAGAGAAGCTGTGGCTGCCCCATCCCTGGAAGGGTCCAAGGCCAGGCTGGACAGGGCTTGCAGCAACCTGGGATGGTGGAAGGGGATTGGAATGAGATGAGATTTAAGGTCCCTCCCACCCCAAAACATTCTATGGTTCTTTGATTCTGTGGACCGTTCTCCTTCTTCCCAGGGTGACCCATGATGGAGTGGCAGAGCTGTGCTCCTGCCAGAACCCTGGGTGATGGAGCACTCACCTTGGAGTGGGCACCTCCATGGGACAAGGCAGCAGCTACAAAGTTCAAACTGAAGATTGTGCTTTCAGAGAGGGAGGTTCTGGGTTCACTCCCTAGTCAAAGAGTCACAACAAAAAATATTTCCTAGGTACACATCACACTGAAGACAAAGTGTTTGGGTTTTTTAAACAGACAGGTATGTTTGATTTTTTTACTGACAGACAAGAATATTTGAGGCCATCAAAATGCATGGAGCCAAAGCCTCTGGTTTGTAAAGAGTGCCTGCAGATTTACGTTCCACAGCTTGTATTTGTAATTACTCCTGATGTGTCAGTTCTCATACACTCCCATGAAAAGTTTATGTCCACTTTTTTTTTTCCCCAGATAATAAAATTAAATGTTAAAAAGCTAGAGCAAAAAAATGAAATATGTTGGTCTTGCTTGGACCAGTACAAGATGGGATATTCAGAGCTGACACCAAAGCTGTCTTCAGAATCACCTACTGTTCTGAGAGCTGTGTACTAAAACCCAGCTTCCTGCCTTTTCCCTGTTAAAACCAAACCTGAAGTGTTGTTTTACAGCCTTGGGAGTGTGAATTTCAAATGGCCCTTAAGGGTGGAAAGTGATTTAAAAATATTTTTCTAAGAAACTCCAAAAACACAAGCAGCATTTTTATGAGTGAAAATCTAGGAGTATGCGTCAACATTTGCAAATATATCTGAGGGATGCAAGGAACATAAATCCTAGGACTTTAAAGTTGTCACAAGGCCAAATTCTTCTTTCCTTTACTCATATGAGTAGTGTTGCTCTAGTCAATGGCTTGAAACAGTTTCTGTAAATAAAATGAGTAAGATTTAGCCTGAAGTCTAGAGAAAATAATATGAACAATCTTTCTTCCCCCCAGGGAGTAGAAGCCGAGCATTCCTTGGCTTGCCCTGTCCCTGCACAGCCCCTGGGGCAGGATCCACCGTGCTGGCTGCCCCACGTGTTGAGTGCCTTCATCCCAGCTCTCCGTGGGGCTCCTGGGTCCCTGGCATCACGCTGGTGCTGCAGGGTCTTGTGGCCATTGCCAGCCACCTGTGCTCAGGGCTCTGTCTCTTCCCAGTTGTTGTGCTGGATGAAGGAGGCACCCCTGGGATCCTCCACTTATTCCTGACTTAACTGAAGACCAGAGGAGCAGAGGGGAGGGAGCAGCAGGACAGAGGTTATCACACTCAGATTCCTCTGCATGTTCCAGTCAGGACTGGAGACAGTCAAACCCTCCCAGCACTAGCTTTGGTTTTCAAGTCCAGAAAGGACCATTATGATAATCCCATTTGGCCTCATCCACCACTGAAAGGGGCTGAGGAACCAACAACATGCTCATGAAGTTAAACAGAGCTTGCATGGATTTAAAAGCCACCACAGAGAATTTATGGTGGTAATTACACCCCTGCTACAAATTTCTTGAGAAAAAATATCGGTTTGGGTCTTTTTTTTCCATTCTAGAGTACTTTTTTTGCAAGAAGTTGGTGCTGGGTCTGTTACTCACCTGCCACTGCAGCAGGTCATTTACTGATCCTTTTTCCTATGCTAATAAGGTATAATAAATTTAACACCAGTAAAGAAACTATAAAGACTTGAAGACTATTACTACAGATTTTGTATGTGCAGTGAAAGGCAAATTGTTTGCAGCAATTATTGATTGGGAAAGGCTGATTTAATGTAATAGCAGAATATAAAAGAAGGAAGTATAATAAAATAATAAAATTAATATACCAGACACAGAATCTGAACTCAAAAAGCCAATAAAAGACATGCAATAAAGCACTCCAGAGAAATGGAACTCTGTCACGGTGAATATCAAGTGATTTAGTGAAAAGTGCAGATATCAACTGCGGCATTCCTCACTGCTCAGACATTTACTTGAGTCCTGTCTATGTTCATTGTTTGACAAAATTAGTAACTGCAACCAAACCCACATTTCACTGACTGCAAAGTGTCAGCAAGGTCTTCACCTGACTCGCCATGGAAGCAGAGCTTTGAAGTTGTACTCTGGGATGCAGAGTAAGGATTCAGAAAGATGTTTGTCCAGAAGGAAAATGCTGGTGTCATCAGCCTGCCGAGGGAACAGCTAAAAATGGAAGATTTCCCAGGGAGCTGGGGTCCTGTTACACAGTGGTACAAGATGTCCTACAATACAGTGCCCATTTGAACAGCACCCTGTGGTGAGAACAGTGGCATCATCAATGTCAAAATTGTGCACCCAACCCCACAAACATCACTGACATTGACTACAAAATTAGGAGGCTAAACAGAGGAAACTAAAGATATGCCCTTCATATTTGTTATATGACAGTTTTGGACCTTCTAGGGTTTGAATTGTCAAACTTTGCTCTGTCTCCACAAAGACCTGGACTGTGTTTTATTTTCTGCCAAAGCTCAGATTAGTGGCGTGTTCAACCTCCAGCAGTTCCTGCCCTTGAGGACTGAAGTCTGTTACAACGAGGACTTGCAGCACAGGCAGAACCAGAGGTTGGTGGCAAATCAGCTAAAAGCAGGAGGAAGAAATAAAAGAAAAATAAGGAGAAATCTTTTACTGTGAGGGTGGTGAGGCCCTGGCAGAGGTTGCCCAGAGAAACAGTGGCTGCTGCATCCCTGGAAGTGCTCAAAGCCAGCTTGGATGGGGCTTGGAGCAACCTGGGATAGTGGAAGGTGTCCCCGCCCATGGCAGGGGATGGAACAAGATGATCTTTAAGGTGCCCTCCAACCCAAATCGTTCTGTGATTCTGGGATTCTTTGAAGAGAAATGTCCTTACTCCTCAAGATGTGCACACTAATAAACTTGAGCAGCTGATGAATTTGTTCTGTATTTTAGTTTATAGATTTTGTTAAATATTATACAAAGATTAACAACAGTTTTCCCTGTTTTCCATAATGCCATTTCTCCCTAAAACCTTGGCCAGGCTGGATTTCAGCAGTTCTTCTGGAGGATGCTCTGGCCTCCGGAGCAGGCTGGAGGTGTACAACTTACTAGCAGTAAAAAAAGGTAAGCAAAACACCTGCTAAATATGCACTTCTATTTTATTAACATACAACAGGACTTTCTTAGCACTTTCAATGGAGAGTGGGAAGTAAGAATTTCCTTTTAATGCATCCATCCAAAAAGAGGTAAAATATAGATCTTTCATAGGCTATATATTTAAAAGAAGAAATGGTTCTTTTGAAATGGAATGTCCAATATCTGGTGACTAATGGATGACAAATAGGCTGCAGGGTACTTTATTAAATGTCTCTAGAGACAAAGAAGTCGATTGCTACTCACCAAGTTGATTTACAATGATAAAGATTTCTATTTGTAGGAATCTCGCTGGCTTCAGTCACCTCCTCTTGCATCTCTGGGCACATAGAAATTGAAAGCTTTGCTTTTGCAAGAGAAAAGAATTTTTCTTTGAGCTCGGCCTGACTGCATTTTTCTGGTTATCATGACAATCCTATCAGACTAATGGGCTGACAGCCCCAGAACAGCTCTGCTATCTAGGAAGGGAATGGGGTGACCTCCAAGAATCACTATGTCATATCTGGTAGGAGCTTTATTGTTTTATTGATACCATTCCCTGCGCTGAAACCATTCAAAAATGAAATAAAATGCTTCTCTGCATTTATCAGTGGTGAGAAGGAAGAATGAACAGTTTCACCTGGATTGCTGCCAATGGAGGAGAGCAGCAAGGCTGGGACAGTGACTGAGGCATGTGATGGAAACACTCTGGGGTCACTGGCAAGGTGTCCTTGGATGCCTGATGTCTGTGGAGGAGATCAGGACCCCAGCTAGTCCAGCCAGAAACAATTTATGTTTCTCTGTCTGTTCTTGCTTCACCTGAGTTTTGCTTTCTCTTAATGGATTTTGGTGGTATAACCTACTTTAACGCCCTAATTTGCAGCCTGTGCTTAGGACACCACCTCCCACTTGCTCTGCTCTGTCCTGAACTCTCTACGGCGTGGAGTGCTCTGCACTTACTGCATCAAGACATGCTGTCCTGTGTCCAGAGTTCAGATGAGAAACTCTGTGAGTGAATCTCCTGCTTCCCTGAACCACAATGCTGAAGAGAGGCTGGGAGTATTTTGTAGATAAACTTGTGATAACCAAGGTCGGAAGTAAAACAACAACAGATAAGAGAGATCAGAAATACAGCTGCTGATTGGCAAAGTCCTGTTGTTCCACTGCTTTGTGGTGTGGTAACCACTGAGAGCACAGAGCTACACATTTGCTGATGCAGCACCAAAGGTGGACAAAACAACTGTACTCAGGGCAGGCTAAATAAAGGAGCTGAAGCTTCAAAGGAAAGCACTTGCAACATGAAACTTGTGATGGGCTTGTGAGGGTGTCAGCGTGACAGAAGCCCTGGGGTTCCCGACAGGATGCCCATTGATAGGAATAGCAAGGTCACGATGGATCTCGAGGATCCATCAATCACCAGAGCCCAGACTGCAGGCACGGCATAGCTGGAGTGACACAGCCACTTCCATAGTGCTGGCAGGGCTGGGCTGCCTGGGCTCTCGTGCCTTTAAAGGAGAACAAATTTTTACGGAAGGAGCTCAGAAATGTTCTAGCATGACAAAGGTGTGTTATGACTCATCACTCCAGGTCTTGCCTGTGCTTCCTCCTATAAACCTACAGAAATTTGTGAAGCAGCTGAGTCGTCACTTCTTTGCCCTAAAGCCGACTAGCAGGTTAACAAGAGGAGATTATTTTAAGACCATCATTTTATAGGATGAAGGTATCAATTCTCTATCTTCTCATGGATAATCCTGTTACAGGATAACATGATTTTAGGACAGTCCATTACAAAGGACAATCTTCTCAGTCTTGTCTGACTGGTTTCTACGTCCTTCATAGCTGCCCTCATGCAAAGAAAATGTGAAATCTCGACTTTCTATTCCAGCTATTAAGCTACATTTCAGCTGATTTCACCAAAACATTGCACAGCATCTATATAATTTATTGGCAGTCTCAGTTTAACTCAATTATACAAATATGCAGCTTGTAACCTGCCCCACTTGCATTTTGGTGTGACATACATCAGTGCACACCAGCCAGAGGTGACCTGTCCCACCACTGTACTTTTCTGCTGCTCTGCCCTGTGGTTTTATCTTCCCAGTATTTTTACAGAGCAATGTGTTATCTCTGCTGGTTTAAATGTGGGAAAAATGAGGAGCAAGCAACTAAATGAGTACCCCAGAGTTGCTGTGAAAGGCAAGAATCAAACTCACATGAACCAGAGCAGTGGTAAAAAAATCACGGTCTCCCCAGTTTGCCATCCTTTCATTTTCGCCAGAAATTCCCAAAGAAGATGTTTGTTGAAGAGGTTTTTAACTACCTCTCTAGTGCCCACGCATTCATTTCTTTTTGGCTTTCTGTATGGAACATTAGCACACCAACAACGTATTTTGCTTTATGCCAAAAATTAACTACCTGCAGTCTTACAGGGGTCAGTGGGGCTCTCCCCAAGCAGACAGTCATTTTCACTTGGTTTGCTTTCTAGAAATACAAACTTGGCTCTTTAAATCCAAACAAGTCCAATTCTTTCCTCAGGAAGAGGAAATACTTCTACAACTCTTGTTGAAATTCAGGAGTGTTGATTATATTTACTACAACAGCATTTAGGAGCCTGAGGAATGGACTAGAAGTCTACTGGGATCAGTGCTGTAGAAATACAAGATTAGGAATACTCCCTGCATTTAGTGGTGCTGGGTAGGGGCTGTGTGCACTGAAACATCACAAAATTCAAGAATAAGTATGTTTTCTCATATAAACCATAATGAGCTGCAATAGAAGCATTTTTTATAAATTATACCATGATATCTCAATAGTGCCAAATCCCTGCTCATTCTCACCTTCATCTTTCAAAACACACATCTTGGTTGTTTACAAAGCACTTTCTCCACCCAGAAAAAACCCTCAATTAATTTCTCCCATCTCTGTGAACAAATGATTCACTGCAAATTCTTCTCTCCAGCGAGGTCAAAATCTATGTGTGCAAAGGATTTCAACTCAATGGTAATATATTCTTGTCCCGTCTGGGGAGTATCACTGATATTTTCTGAAATAAAGAAGGAAGTGAATTCTTCTACTTCAGTTAATGCTTCAAACTATTCCCTCCTATTGAAATGTTCCTTCAAAGCAGAGACAGCTCATTTCCTCAAGAAACTGTATCCACCCACTGAATGTTATTTCTCACCCTACATAAGTAATAGGAGATTTCCTACTTTTTGCCCACTTCTACCCCATAGATTTAATGTGTAAACTGGGAACATGCAGAATATATTGCTTGGCACAAGTCAGCGAAGTTTCACCTGTGAGAACACAGTATGAATTCAACCCTTGGCTGTTTGTACTAAACCACAGGGAGAATCTACCCTTAAGTGATGTAAAGTTCGTGGATCAGACACAAACCCGCAAACCCAAACCCACAGGGCGGTGTTTAGGCTTGTAGAGCTCACATCTTGCTGGAGTTGAGCCTTGTCCCAGGGCAATCACAAAGGGAGCACAGCACTCCCCTCTTGCTATGAGGGGCTCCCATTATTTGGGGAGGATGCTGAGGGACAAATCCCCAATAAAAACACTGGGTGGGAAAGGAAAATATTACCTGTTTCCTGAAGAAGGCAGAGGAAAGGTGATTGATGCTCTGGTAAAGAGCACGTAGTGCATCAGGAGAGCATTCTCATTCTCAAATTTTACAGTTAAGCTTTCTTTTGTGTTCCTGAGTTATGTTTAAACACTCACTTAAACTTCAGGTGTAAAGACCTGATATTCCTTGCTATGCTCTGCAATGAATCCCAAGATTCATTTCCGTAACCTCAGAGTATCAATGATCTCAGCGCCAGAACAGGTGAGTGGAATTTATACCATGGTTTGCCCTTTCAATTTCACACATTTCTGTGTAAACCTTGAGAGCTGGGAGGACAATTATTCCTGGTTCAGATGCGATTTTAATATTTTTCACTTTTTTTTCCTCTTTTTTTTTTTTTGGTCCATGGATTTGTTTCCATGGATCAGTTTAGGTTCCAGATGATCTAGATCTTAAGCCATTGTTTTCTCATTGTCACGGGTCATGACTCTTGGATCATTTTAAATATGAGGAAAACTGTATTGCTCTGAACATGGAAACACAGCTCCAAAAAATTGCTGCTAGGAGCAGAGTGACAGCCAAAGCTCTGATTAAATTCACATCTTCCGCAGGCTTCTGCAACCCACACAAATGGCTGTGAAACCTTTTGCAGCAGGGTAATGGAGAGAGGAAAAGAGTTGGCTGTAAGTTCGGGAATTATTATTCTTATAAACCCATTCACACACCTATCACTTGGGACAAGTGAAGGGCCAAAGACATGCCAAGCAATTACACAGCTACACAGGTCCGTGCACAAGATATTCTGCATCACGTTGGCTGTAATTTGCACTCGCTACGTTGGCACAAGCTCCACCTGTGTCAGATGGCGACAGAGAAAACAACTTTTCTGGGAGACTAAATCCATCTCAACAGTGGCCAAGCCATGTCCCTGTTTTTTGGAAGTCTGATTGGGAACAGCAGCACCTTTCAATCTGAAGCGGAAAAAAGGTTTGCAGAACTTGCAGTAGCAAGATGCTCAGAGCCTCTTGGTGACACCAGTGTAACCACCCACAGCTTCTAGGGGATTTAAGGGATAATATTCAGTCTTAGCTCTGACCTTAGCCAGATCTTTGTGTCCTGATGACAAATGATTTCTGCACAGTTTTATATTTTCCCTTGCTACTCGTTTCAGTTGAGAGAAACCAGATGAATTTCTTTCCTAGTTCAGCTACAAAGACAACAGAACCACCTTTCTCAAATCACTGAAGTTCATGACACAAAGGATCTCGGTAAAGCAAGAAGAGAAGTCAAGCTCATCATTCATCTTTTACAATGTGTTTGCAGAGTTTTCAACAGGGTTGATGTGGTGATGGAGTGATTTTAGGCCTTGTAAAGGACAGTGTTCAATATTCATAGAATCCATTAACCCTTTTTTCTCTACTGCTGAACTGAAGACTGCCATTCCCTGCCAAGTGGAATGGTCTCACTTTGTTATTTTTCCTAATACTTTTGAAGTCTTCCTTCATTAAGTCTTGTAGAGGTGCAAAGCCTATTGTGGCCATAAAAAAGGTCACAGTAAAAGGACACAGTAAGTGCAACATGGACTTGTTTTTAGGGTTTCTGAAAGCCTAAAAATGCAGCTACATAGGTAAGGATTTGTCAGGACTTGACTTTGACTGAGGATTTTTTTTTGCAATAAGAAGAAAAGTACAGTCAGTTACAATTAGTGGGGAATGTGTGTTGACCTGATTTGCCAGAAGCCAAGACACCAAGCCAGAAGTGCTAAAGACATCTCTGTTCCCTTGAGAAGGGTGTCTGTCCAGGTGCAACACTGTCCACAGTATTTACAGACCCAAGGGTTTTTAAGGAGTATATCTGTGCTCCTAAAGACTTTGCTATTATTCTGTGAACTATTCGTGGGCAGGACAGAAAAGCCCCCATGCTTTTTTCTGTCCAAAGCCTGTAACTCCTGTTCAGCGATTGCAATCTCGTGCTCCTAGAGCTGTGCCCTTGAAAATCGAGTCTCCTGTTGGACGAGGCTGCACAAACTTGGAGTAGCAGGAACAAGGCTATTCTCAAAATTAGTTATTGCAACCACATCATCCCCCAGGACCATTTTGGCACGGTGCTGTAGCTGCTTTCTGCTGTTTGCTTGCCCCAAGAGGACAGAGACTTCAGAATTGCATCTCCCTCTCCCAGTAATATCCTGTTTTGTGCTGCTGCTTCTGCTTTGCCATGGATCTGCCAAGTGCTGCAGGTGCCGAAAAACAAAGGTGAAAGCACCCATATGGTGCTTTCAGATCACAAAACCGACTCACAGAATCGAAAGCCCAAAAGGACCTGTGGTTTTTTTCTCATAGGGAAACCTAAGAGGGAATCCACAGAGTTACATCCAAGTGCCAAGGCCTATGAAAGGATTTATTGTGAATGTCTTTTACAAGATTCCTTCCTTGTTGGAGATGGTTCCTTTGGGATTCCCCTTCATGATATTGCTAATCCCATCTATTCAAAATTTATGATGCACATTCCCTAGAATACCAAGAAGACTTTTAAAACACAGTGTAGACAGGGGGCTCTGCTAGTTTTATAGTAATTTTCTTTTTCGGATTTCAGAACGCAGGCCTTTGCTGTACTCACAGGCTTCCTTCTGCAAACACAGAGCTGGAAACTCACTTGCATGGGATACTGTGTTCAGTGCAAATATTTACTAATATTCCTGTACAGATCTAGGGTCTGGTTTTTGCCTCAAGTCAAGCCAAGTCTCGTGATCAGATGGTAAAAGTAATTTTGTGTAAAGAGTGTCTGCATGCAATTGTGTCTGCATTCACACCTGTGGGGTTTTTTCTGCCTTTTCCTTAAGTCACTGGTTTAGGAATTAAAATTTCTTTGAAAATATTTTTTTTCTTCCCACACACACAAAAAACCCCAACTGCAAATACAGTTTCTCTCAGGTTTTAAAATCTTTTTAGTCATCTTTCCCTGTGTTTGTGACCTCCAAGTACCAGGAGAGTTACTCTGCAGTTCCCTGCTGTGTACAGGTAGGAGAAGAGACAAGGATGGGTCTTAGCTGCCCAAAACGTCCTGTCCTGGGATTAAATAGCTTTAGTC
Source organism: Machaerirhynchus nigripectus (assembly GCA_013397975.1). Classification (NCBI taxonomy): domain Eukaryota; kingdom Metazoa; phylum Chordata; class Aves; order Passeriformes; family Dicruridae; genus Machaerirhynchus; species Machaerirhynchus nigripectus. The sequence continues at coordinate 685,838 of VZRQ01009750.1, read as the reverse complement.
CATATGTGCCAGTTCCCTGGTCTCTGACTTCCTTGCTATTTACAGTGATAACATAGATGGGTCTTTCAAACCTGTACCTGAATGAGGCAATAATAACAGGCCATTGAAAGACAAGGCAATACTTTAACTCCCATGAAAATCACAGACTGGGGGCTTTTGTTTTAAAATTCCATATTATGTTTTTCCCTGAAAAAGTTTAATTCAATTTGGTGCAATTAAGAAAAAACCCCAAGCAACATGTAAGTTACACGATACCTTCTTTACATCAGATCAGTGAAAAACAATCTTTGACAAGGTTGCCTTCAAAACACTGCAGATGTATTTAGAAAGCAGCATTTTTTTCTCTCTTCTATTTGCAGGCTCCTTAAATGAAAAACACTTTATGGAGTAGAGTCTCATTTTAGCTTGAAAACACAGATTTCTATCTCGTGTCTGAGTCTCCGTGGTGCCTCCTGAGCACAGCAAGGACTAGTTCAGAGGACAGATCCAAACTAGCATTTTAGAAATACAAACCCAATCCTTCTGAGAAATAATCCACTGAATCCCTGGGAATATCAGAAAAGACAGAAGAGTGATAGCATTAATAATAAAAGCAAGAGCTGCTGTTATTAGTAGAGGACCTATACAAAGTGCACGTTTAAATGAAGCTCTTTTAAACATGCTCTGGTTTAATTAGATTTAGTTTAACCACCTAAAAAAATCCCAGCAGAACTTGTGGCGGGGCTTGGGCTGCTGCTCCCTGCTGTGAGCCCACCTGTTTCTGCCAGCCTCGCTGCCCTGGCACTCGGAAAATCCCGGGGCTGGCTCTGCAGGCTGGGGCAGGTCTCAGGGACAGGCTTCCAGAGTGCCTTGATGTGATGTTTGACGGGGAAAAAGTTCTTTTGAGATAAAAAATAGCTTTGCCCCGTGATTTACCATGCTGAGAAAGCAGAGAAGCAAATGCTGCTAAGCATCTAACTTTGAAACACGGGAACAGACATGTAATTTTAAGTAGTTTTTTACACTCTGCAAGAATAGTAAAAACTACACTATTTTATTTTAGTTTTAAGATTATTATTTTAGTTTTAAGATAAACCTTCTCCCCAGTATAATAATCTTTTATATATATATATATTTAAACCCAAACCACACACAGAGATACAGCATATATTGGGAACAGTGTCTGTCCAGCTTTTGGCTGCATATTTGAATTCAGGACAACTCTTCCCCATGGAACAGTTTCCTTCCCAGGGAGTGCTCAGAGCCTGACCCAAATCCTGAGGACGCAGCAGGAAGCACCTTTGGTAGCACAGAGCAGGCAGGCAGGAGGCTCCTGTGAGCCACAGGCAGGGAACGACAGGGACTATTTCTACATAAACAAGCCCAGGATCAGCTGAAGTTGCTGTTCACTGGCAAATGAAAATAAAGAGACAATTCAGAATCAAAGGTGAGTCAAACAAAAAATATGTCCAATAAGAGGAGGCAGCCCAGACAATCAGTCAGATGCCAAAACATGTGACAGACCCAGAGGCAACTCCAAAACAACCAAACCAACTGCCTGTGAAGTCTGCCAAGGAGCCAGATGCTCCTGCTTAAAAATATCTTCCGCTGCCTTGGCATCTGCATTTTCTGCCTGCCGTCAAAAGAGGAGGGAGGGGAAAATGGGAGAGCAGAGCGGGAGTAGGAGTGGGGGGCAGCAACTAATAATATTTTTGCCATTTTCATTCTAAGTACTTCTGATTATTCATTTGCAGTTTGTCATCATGTCACCGGAGAGCACAACAAAACCCCAGCCTGGCATAGGCTGGGAAGGGAAAAACAGGCAAAGCCCTCTATGCAGAAGGGAAAAAATGAGGGGAAAGATCCAGTAATTCCACACTGCTGTGGGTGGCACATTCCTGTTAAGGTGATAAAAAGCTGAAACTGCTGGAGTTGGCAGTTTACCACCTGGGAAAGCACCAGTGTGCCCGCACCCAGATGGAGCTGGGACAGGATGCTGCAGCCTGCACACACCCAGAGGGCCCTGAGGTGCCCCACGCTGTATGGTGGGGATGAATGGGGAGTAAATTGTACTGAATCAAAGTATTGCTGCTATTAACTACAGCAGCAGGTTTTGGGTCACAGAGGCTGCAGGTGTTCAACAGAGACTTAAAACATACTTCATATAAACTTAATGAATGAAGATACAAATTTCTGTTACTGTAGTTGTTGGTTAAAACTGTTAAATAAAATACATGTATTTTAAAAGTAGATTATTCCATAGGCAAAAGTCGAAGAAAAGCACAGTCAAAAGGAGAGAATTCGTGCAGTTTCTGTTACTGGAGGTACTGTTATGCAAAAAGTATTATCATGTTCCACTTGTGTTGAAGGGCTTTCTCTCTTGTATGTAGAAGTCTTCAAAGGTGAAAACATCCCTTCAGAAATTAAATTGCAAACCAGTTTTGGTTGTGTTTCTTGATTCCTTGACCTGGAATCAGGAATCCTGCATGTGGTCCGTCCCTCTGGCACTGAACTGATCGAAGCAAGAAATGTCTGTGCTTCGAGGTGCCAGATGTGTCCCTCACTGCTCCACCCCAAGCAGAGCTGTGCTTCCAAAGGCAGAATTGTTGGAGCAGCGGGTTCTGAACAAGACCGGGAATACAACACTTTGGTGGACGGTGGCTTTACCTGAAGAGAGTGTTTGTTTTTCTGAGATAGAAATCAAAACATTATCTTTTTTCTGGGCTGCCTGGGTTGGGTTCAGAGTCGGGAGGGTTTGGGACATGGAAGCATTGGGGACTGCCTTGTATCGACACAGTTCAAAGCCAGAAACCTGGTACTAAATGAGCTCCGTATCAGAGACCATCACTGCCTTTTAGAAAGCAAACAGCACTGGAGGTCAGGCCGAGCACGGCCGGGATAAAATTGCACCTCATAAAAGTCTCAGAAAGAACAGAGAGATTCCTTTGTGATGTTTGACTCATTTTCCCACTCGGATGTGTGGCGAGGCTCGGCGGTGTTTGTTTCAGGGCAAAGTTTCGCGCCGGCTGGTCGCCGGCAGAGAGGGTGAGCTCTGGGCTCGCAGCTTCTCTCGCAGTCCCTCGAGCAATCTGGCAGCCACGGGGCTGCCACCACCTTCTCTGCACTGAAAGGTTCAGCTCCAAAAATCTGCGCTACACCTTGTAGCCTAAATTTTGCATACAGAACCCATTTGCAGGGAAATGCAATCGCAGTAAATAAATAAGTAACGGGAGCCAAACCAGCAGCGTGGTGAATCGGCGGAAGAATTTCAAAGAAATTGAAAGAACTTGTGGTGACGAACGTTTTGTGCGAGTCTGGTACTGAGATTGTAAGAATTTTGCATGTCTACATCAACTGACTGATAGCAAAGGAGTTTCTAGTCCCCCTCATGGCACACACAAATGTCTGTTAAAGACATAAATATTTAAAAACAACAGCTAGACTAAGAGGGTTAGCTTTCATTTCATCTAATTTGGCAAGCATTAGCTACACCCACCAGAAATCATTTTATTTTGTGTAATTTAATAGCAGATCTATTGTAGCATCGCAGTTTCTGACATGCCGAAACAAATCAATGTGGCCTTTTTTTAAAGTTGAGAATTAATACAAGGCTGTATTTCAAATGTTAGATGGAAATCAATAAAGATTAAAATCTTTCTGTGTTATTCACTTATTTTCATCCTCTGCTGCAAAGTTTATTTGCCTTCCTGCATGCAATACAGAGACTTTGATCCTTGTTCAAATATCTCTAATTTTTTACATCCCTCATGTTTGATCTGGTTCTCAGGTGAGAATTATTGGCAGAACTTGTTAGAATTACACCTGCCAATAGCGGCATACATAGTAGCAACATGAAATTATATAAACTGTACCGTGCATGCCCTTTGGAGTCTTACACAGCAAAATCATATTCCCACAGAAATCAATCTGAGATTTTAATTTATTAAACCCTCTCTCTCTTCCCCCCCCACCTTAAAGGGATAGATGGAGACACGGAGGAAGAAGGAAGATAACATCCAATAAAGCAGGTTTCGAATAGTCACAGATGACCTTCACAATATTCGTTTTGCAATTTTGGGTGGATTAGAGGAAATTAATGATGGCTTTGAAATGAGCTTTTGGATAAAGCTTGGGAAACTCTAATCATTACAAATCCACTACTTAAGAGAACAATTCTGTGTAGCACACTGCAGCTTTAAAACATACATGTCTTGTTTTCTTTCCTCCTCTCAACAAGCTTATTTTGCTTTCACTTATTCCAGTCTTCTTATAGGAGCCCAGTGACTGTTTTCATTTTCTGCCATGCCTTTAAATTTAAGGGAGTCTATTTTTTTTGCCTGGTGTTGTCCTTACAGTGCCTTTTGCATTTAGTTTAGGACTCATAGAGTTAACAGACTGGGAGAGAGAGAGAGAGGAAAAAAACCCAACCACTTGCATTAAGCCTGAAGCCTGTCACCTTTTCTTGGCAATTACACTGCTAATGGCTGGGTCCCAAGCAAAGTGGCAAAGAATATCTCTTCTCACGTTCCCAACTCACAGTGCATTCCCAAATACCAGATGGTGTTTTTGGAATCCGTTTCACTATGTTTGATATGACAATACTTTTGTATAATGTTAAATTATATATAACTATTTCAAATAGCCGATACCAGAACAAGGCTAGAAAAGGAATATTAGATGCAAGGAGGAAAGAGAGAAACTGAAGACTGAGGATTTTCGTCTCCTCCTGTTGTATCTCGTGTCTCTCAGATTTTTGTGTAATTAGAACAAAAGAGGAAATAAAAGTGGTCCAACAGACTAGCTCTCACAGTGGTACTATACAGAAATGGTGTTGCTTCCTTCCCAGAATTTGGTGTACATCTTAGGCTGCCTGCCAGCTCTACAGGAGGCAAGTGCAAGATCATAAATAGTGCAGGGAAAGCAGGAAAAAAGAAAAAGGAAAAAACTCAGTCATGAGTAAAAAAGTCCGACCATTTTCCTTGCATATTTTTTTTCCTTGAAATCTTAGGAAAAACAAGTGCCAGAAAGTTCAGGAGAGGTAAACTGGTACATCTCCATTAACCTCAGGGGAGCTGTGCCAGCTGACAGGGGCATTTGGCTCAAGATATTTAAGTTGAAATAACTTGGATCTATGGAGCAAGTCATCGATACATCCTACTGAAGGTGAATCCAATCTCGCTTGCCCAAATTTGTGATTCCAGTTTTATATTAACACTGATGGACTTGCAGGAGTTGGAAAATACCCATTGGAATCAGGCCTGCAGATTTAGTTGCAATGCAATTCATCATGCCTGGACTGAAGAACAGAAGTAGCTCAGCCATTCCTCAGGAGACAGCCAGGACCTCAGCTTTAGGGGGGACAAATGTTTTCCTTTTGTTGGCTACACTACAAACAATTTCTTAAGAACAGGAAGTAAATGCACCACTGAGGAAAAAATTATTCAGGATATTCAGTGTCCCGTCGGTCTGACAGTGATGCCATTTCCATTATCAGAATCCCCTCCTTTAAACACTGATTAGTTTTAGGATTTCTGAACTGAAATTGTTTATTCTAATGTACCCAGGAACTTTGCTTTCTTCCACCCCCGTTTCTGCTCAAGGCACATTTTAACAACCAGCAAGCTTTCAGGATAAACGCTTACCAACAAAAGCACTTCCCAAGCCTAACTGCAACATGAATATTGAAGCTATAAGGACACAACTTCACAAGTAATTTGTCTAGTTGAATCAGTTTTGTTTCTGCATATGTCAGAAGCCAAGTGAAGATTTCATTCATATGGCTACACACAAGCAACTCACCACATAAGTACTTTTCACTCAACAAAATACTGATTTTTCCCTCTTGATTACTCGCACTGACAGCATACAGTAAAGATTATCAACCCCTCAAAGGATCATACAGATCCAGTGACTACTACATAATTAACAATAACTTGTAGTAACGCAATTTAAGAGTCTTTTTAATGGGCATAGATGGCAGAATGTATAGCCCATCTTTCTTTGTCATCCTAGAAAAGGGGCCCCATGCGGAGCTGCTGGTTGCTGAGTGATGCTTTGTAGTCTGTACCAGACAGTCGCACAGTACCAGCTGCATTGGCAGGTAGCCGAAGTGCAAAGAGATAGCTGCCAAGCTATGCTATACAAAGGCAGCAGTGCCAGAGAGAAAGGGACCTTTGCATGAAGTCACCTTTGACCCTGAAGCCAGCATGGATCCCATATTCATCAATTCCAGACAATTGCATCTTTCATTCCACCACAAACTATGATTAGAAAGGGCTCGTTTGTGATAGTGATTGTTAGTTTACAGTTCCCAGAGATTGGATTATTTAATCTTTAGTTCTGTTGGCAGCAATATTTTCCCTAACCTTTTGTAGTGGTGTGCCAGTGATAATCTAACATATGTATATAGGGAGATATACACACACATACACACAGGCACCTCCCTTCCCCATCAAAACTGGGTGAAGAGAGAGAAATGCACAGAAAAACCACAGCTCACAAAATTCACTTTTTTTGGCAATCACTGTGCTAATGCACATTTTGAGAATTCAGCCTTGAAAGTGCAGAGCACTCTGAGTGCAGCAGAATCTCAACTTCTGCCCACAGACCCGACTTTTCTGCAGTTCTTTCTGCTCGATGGGAAAGCTTTTACTTTAGAATATTCAGATTATCAAAGGCGTTATTTTTGCATTCAGCTGCAGATTATTTTTTAAAAAAAAATCTATAAATATTGACTCCTTGCAGCACATGCAAAAACAAGTACTTAAACATTTTAAATGGACTCATGAGAAAACCACCAATGACAAACAAACTCACTATCTCAGGGGAGTGGGGGGAGACGGCGCACGGAATAAAAGCAGCAGGGAAGCGTCTAGGCCCGGTTCCTGCCTCTGCTCTCCTGTGTGTTCCAGCTTTGATATTGTGAGTCCTATTGAAATCCGTGACAGAGCTCACAAGGTGCATGTGCCTGTCAGCACTTGGATCTCAGTAAATGGGTCTTCACACAGTGAACTGCCCCCGTACCCCTCCCGAACTTCACCCAGCACTTCCTCAAGCAATAAAACAAGTCGCCCAATCAACAAGTAGGTAAAGAACATAAGGTGCCTGAGAATATAACTCTTAACAACAATTTTCCACAGTGTTTAGCAGAAAAAGGGGTAAAAATGCCACCAGAATCAAGTGAAGAACTAATGCTTGCAATTGGAAATGGAGAGAAAAGGGAAGGGGAAAAAAAAGTGAGTCTATAAAACTTTCATGAAAATCTTTTTTGATCTGCTCCTTTGGTCTGATCTCAGAGGTGTTGGCCAAAGGGAAAAAATCCCTCTACCTGAAGGCTGGCCGTATTGTGCTGCACCTGACTTCTGGCTCACATGCGAGACCGTCTGTTCTTTATTTTCACTCTGTATGAAGCTAATGGAATTTGCAGTTGATTAACCTCAAATCTGGAGTAATGATCCAGCCTGGGACTGCAGCTGGCAATGCTGGGGCTATTTGTACTTCTTAACTGAGTAAGACAGCAACAAGTGTAGTGGCACAAAGGTACAGATCTCGGGTAGATGGGTGAGTGTCAGGGGTGCAATAAAAAGAGGTGAGAACATGACCTGAGAGTGCAGACACTGTCCCCCCTCCCCACGAAGAGGTCGGAGCACCAACTCTTGGGAAAATTAATCACAAGACAATACAATGCGAAGTATATGGCTACAATTATTCAATTATATTCTACAGAGGACACTCAGACCACAAGATTTAGCCTTCCTGCGTAATGAATCCATGCATTAGAAAAAGGTCATCTGTTGAGGAACAGCTTCTTTAGACAAATTAGCAGCAGAGTATCCTAAAACTTCTCTACACCTTCTGTTTGTGTGAGGGAAAGCAAAGTCTTTGTTAGACTGGCACCTCAAAATGAAATTCAGAGAATTACACTGTATTATTTGTGTCTATTTATTTGTGCCAATTAATGATTCTGTCTGAAATATGAAAAATCGCAGCTGAATCACTGCAGATAAACACCACCAGAAGAGAATTCAAGCTTTTTTTTTTTTTTCTCTTAATAAATGAATTTCTGTTTTCTTCTTCACAATTGTTCAAAGCTTCAATGAACAGAGTTACACAAATGTGCACCAAACCTCGGAACTAATTTAGTTTAGCAAGTGCTTCACACATCTTCGTTTACTGAACAATGTTACTTTCAAATCACGACAACATTCTTCCTTCCTCGCCTCATGACTAATACAGTGTTATTCAAGCTGCTCCTCTTCAGACACTTCAGATCCTTACAAATCTTTTCCCCAGCTTTACCACCTGATTTCTAATTAAAATTAAACAGAGCGAGTTCCTTACACTGATGCAAATCCTGCAACCCCAGGCCAGTAACAGGCATTACACTATTTTCCTTCCATGGTATTGTTTGGAGGAAGAACTTCTACAAAGAGATGGGTAAAACAAGCTGAGATGAGCTGTGCTTGGTCCTGAGCTCTTACACTGCTTGTTGGATAAATGTCTTAATGTCATGTAGTGAAAACAATTTTTCACTCTGAGGAGGATCATTCTTCCCATTCTACACGAGTCTTGTCAAATTAATGACTACCAGTGGACTTTCCTAACACTGCATTACTGTCTGTATTTTATTTATATATCGTGCATGTAAATATACATGTGCACACGCACACACACACGCACTGTGTGTACTATATGTCAACAACTAATCAAAAATTGTTTGCCCACAAGCATATGTGAAAAATTCATCTAAATAATTGTACATTTAATTTTTAATGAAATCTCAGTAATCCACCCAATTTACCAAACTCCTACTTAATATGAAACAGTGGCATGCAGGGAGATGCCTGAGTCTTACACAGTGTGAGCATTCGTACCACTTCAGGCATCCTCAGTCAAGATTTATTAAAATATTATCTTGATTTGGAGATCACTGCTTTTACTTGTGTGCAGAGTGGAGAAGCATATGCTATATGAGTAACCCATAGTGTTTGGCTTAAAGGCAAAATAAAAGTCAGCAATAAATAAACAGTAAAAAACAGACTGCTGGGAGATGGAAAGACTCACAATCTTTCCTGTCTTTAGTTCCCTAATTCTGCAAACCCTTATACTCACGAGTAACTTTTATTTTAAAAAAAAGCAAGTACTGCAGTTATAGCATCTACAGATAATTTTGAAAACCCGTAAATTATCATCTAAGGCCCTTTCTGAGGTGAGTTTTCTTATTCTACTCCACACAAAGGGAGGATAAGACTTAAAGGAATTAAAGTGATAGTTTTGGCAGACATGTACAGAAACCAAGGGAAACACACTGCACATCTGCTTGTGAGAACACACATTTAAGCAGGCATCTGCATTTTGCAGGTGCAAATACCTACAGCATACAAACAATTCCACACCAAGCTCATGCACACCTGTGCTGGAGTGTGCACTCAGAAATCTTGTTAGAACAAAGGAATCTGCAGCCATGAACACATACATGGGAGTGCAGGTGTTTGATTATTTCAATCCAGAGTACATGAACAGATGTTTGCATCACACTGAAGTTGTCACCATCCTCAAAACTCTGCAGCTCTGTTCTTCCACCCTTATCAGTCTGTATTTCTCATATTCCAGAAGGCCTTGTCTCACACTGCTTTTCAGGGTACATGTGTTTTGTCTCCAGCCCCTTATCCTGTTGCAAGGGAAAATAAAAGTCCCCAGCCCATCTATCTCTGTGTTCTTCGGCAGATAATAACTCACTTTTTGGCTAGATAAAACATTTTTTTCATTAGGGTTTTGTGCTCTTCCCAGTCTTTGCATTTTGCTATTGCAAAGATCTTGGGGTTTATGCAGTATCAGTTCCATGATCAAGGAGTAGATTTAAAAACTGGGGGAAGCAAGAGAAAGGTGGACTGTACCATTCAGAGATGGGAACAGCTGGTTCCAGAAGGGAGAGGTTAAGGTGCTGTGAAACCACACTTGGTCAAGCTGCAAGTGGGAGACACCAGCATGCAGGAGTATGGGACATGATCAGTGGAGCATAAGGCTTTTCTGAATCCCTCTGCCACAGGGGCACACTGTCAACCTGGTCTTTGCATTTTTTTCCTCCTTTGTTTTCCTTTTCTCAGTTTATGAGCAGGCAGAGTTTACAGCGAAGTTCCCTAAAACATTCCCTGAAATTCTGGAAGTGAGCAGATGCAATCAGAAGTGCTTGCACCGCTGGTCATGGGGGACATCTCGTGGAGCTGGCTCAGAGCCTTGCTTTGTTCAGCCACTGCTGCTGTCCTGTGGCTCTTTGGCTTCCTGCTATGGAGTTGCCTTGGTGCAGAAGAGTTTGGGCAAATGAAGAGCTGCTCTGTGATTCAAACCCTGCCTCTGCATCTGAAGAGAGGAAAATAAACCACAAAGTTGTTTGTGCAGTGGTCCAGTTACTGGAGGACCAGAGCAGTTGGGAGCCCACATATTAATGAATGGCATTTTAAGTAACGGAAAAGAACTTCAAAGAGTGAGTGGAGAAGGAGAAAAAACCCCATCCTGTGGTTCACTTCCTCTGCTCAGGTGTGATCCTCTTGGCCACTGCTCTTCCTAATGCCAGGAAACATTCTCAGATCACAGCCTGCCCTCCCTCCAGTCTCCTTTACAGTGCTGGTACTGAGCATCCACTCTTTGATCCATCTTTTTCCTTGTATTCTTTACACTTTCAGCTCTCGACACAAACTTATGTTAGAAATTACCAAAGGTCACTGCTTGCCAGGAACCAAGACTTCACCAAGGGTTTCCCACCATTATAAGCCTGTGTCCTCCTCCTACATGCTCTAATACTTCCCTGGAGGGTATTTCTCCCATTTGTCTGTGGAAAACTTAGAAAACTTCATTAAGAACAAAAAGAACGGGTGCCCATAGAAAAATAACAAATTTCAACAACTCTACACATTTCCATAATGAAAAAGTTGCACCCTACAAAATCAGGTGAGAGAGTTACAATTTGTAAGAGATGTTACTATTTCCTTTAAAATTGTTTCAGAATTATGCATTGATTTTTGAGCAAGAGGGAAGCCCTTGTGTGTATTAAATAGTGCCTTATGCTAATTTCCTTCCATGCACGTGGCAGACAGAGAGCTGATTTCCTTCGGAAACCAAGGTAAAAGGAGAGGAAGCAACAAGTCCTAATTTGTCTAAACTGTAAGTCCTCATTAGCAGCAGATCATGAATAAAGTTGAGTTTTACTTGTGTTTGCTTATAATCCTTGAAAACTCATCCTATTTGTGCTCTTGTAAAACCCTGGTGATTCACCTTTCAGTCACTGCCCTAAATAACCCATTAAACACATTCTTCTTAACCCACTCTTTCAAATAAAATCACAAAAGAAAATTTCTAGTAAAAAACCCTGGCAAACAGAAGTGCACATGCACGTTGTCTCTGTTTGTTCCTGAAAGTAAATATAAATATTGACAGAATGATCAAATGAGACAGATTTTTTCTTTTCTTACTGAACACAAAAGGTTAGCTTGGGTCGCTTTGGAATACTCTTTATATTCCCTTGACATAAACCAATAAGACATGCTCTACTTTCCACTTTCTTTACCAGTGTATTTCCATGCAGAATCCGGTCCAGACTAATTGAATTCTGGATTTAAAAAACAAATATGGAAATACTCCCCTCCAATTTACTCACAGACTCTCTCAGTTATGGAAATACCCTGTCAGTGACCACGTACACCCTGTGTCTTTTGAGCTAGTCGTGTTTAAAGCAGAAAGGCCTGTTTGAGAGTGCTGTTTGTGCTCTTAATTTCCACACTGCTCCTATTGACAACCTCAATCCGTGAGTGCGACTCCAATTGGGTTGTGAAATTAATATGGCTGTTTGCGTACATCAAGGGCAACCTGCACTCCTTTGAAAGCAAGGGCATTGCAATTATGGGTAGTAAGAGCCTACAAGCTTATAGTGCCATCTGTACTACCCAACACTTCCACCCATCCCTACTTGTATTGCTAACTTTGCGTTTCACAGCCTCTGAAAAAAAAAAACAAACCACCAAAGAACAACAGATACGCTTATACAGGCAAAATATTTTGAATCTCACTCCACTAGTCAACACATCTATTTAATCTGTTCTATTGATTTTTATCTTGTTGAGAATTACTCTTCATTAATCTCCTCTATGGAAAATAGATCCAGAGATCTCCATTGTGGTGAATGTAAGGGCTAAAACCTTTGTGTAAAAGGGCTAATTGCAGGTTTGTGCAGCACCTGATCCTCACTCAGACCAGCTTCTCCTGCTCCAAGATCAGTTGAATTTCTCAGGAGTATGGCAGGGCCTCTGTTTTTTGTGGGTGGATGAAGGATGAGCGTATTCCATGCGCTAGGTGTGTGTTTGAACAAAGAGTACAAAGAGTTTGAGCAGCTGAAATGAGCTCTGTAATTATTACCTGCAGCACTTGTGAAAGAGGTTCCTAGTGACACTCATGGAAATACGAAAGATATTATCAGTCCAAACCATGCTGTTATGAACCAGAATATTTTTCTTCAAATATCAATGAAGAAACAACTATATTCATCCTAAAATAATCTTTAAATATTAATCAGTGTGAGTGACCATATCTGAGGGAGAGGGATGCTTCAAGCAGCACTGTGAGGTTCTTTTCACTCTGAGATTAAAGCATGGCAACCTTTTAATAAACCAAGGTTGCCTTTTCTCTCTCATATGAAGTTAAGGAAAGCAAATATCTATTTCCTTATTTGTAAAAAGTTTCAGATTATTTGTACAGAAACTAGTGGGACTTTTGCAGCAAAAAGTTTCAGAATATTCTTTTATTTTCATCTTCATTTCCAAGTACTCCCAGTATTAGTGGGGAACTTGCCAAATGTTTAAAGGCCAGACTGCCAGAAACCATCACAAGCATCCCAGTACATTTAAAGATCCTCTCCTGGTGTTCAAACTGGAGTACATGACCAGTCTGGCAGCCCCCGAGTTCAGATCGAGATGTTACACCTTTCAGGTAGTGTCTATCTTTTCCGACTTTTAACACAGTTTTGACAGCTTCAGATCTCAGTCCAGTGTGTAAAGTTAAATTATGGTGAGTGGTAGCACAGAGACACCTCAGGTACAGCACGGACTGAGCTTGGAAGTTCTCCTGTTCATCCTTCACAACACAGACCCTCCAGATCGTGCTATTACTGGCTTTTCCAACTATCACAATGATTTCATAACCAGGGGCATGATGAGCTCTGGAAATAAGACGTGGAGATCACCAGCAAGAATGAGCTGGCCCTTAAGGGGACAAAGCCGTGCCCTTCCTCGCTGCCCTCCTGGTGACGCAGCTACCTACACAACGCGCTCCTCTCGGCACGCACCGAGCGAGGACGTCACCTCTCCGGCTCCTGGCTCAGCCGGCAGCACTGGGAGCCCAGACAAAGTTTTTGGGATAAACAGGCTTTTCTCTCCAGCCTTTCCTCAGACTGTCCCCCAGCTACACCATCATGTCACAACAGATGTGAAAGGTTCTGAGGGGAAGAGGGTTGAACAAGGGTTAACATGGCGCATTTTCCTCTTACTAAAATGATGTCATTTCCCTCTCCCTCCCCGAAAGTATCTGTTGCTTGGTTGTTTACATACTGAATTTAAAATCTATATTATAGACCTGCATGACTTAAAATTGAATGAATTCTCATACCTGAAGACATTTGTGCAAATTTAATTTAAACTTCCAGTGCCTCAGTGTTATTAAAAAGTACTGGGTTTTAGCTGCAAACAACCCATTTTCCCCATTTTCTGTACTTTCTCCAGGAAAATAAAGACTAAAAAAACAGAAGTACTGATACACTGTAGAAATTGTCCCAATGAGTTTATAACCCAGCGTGAGTTACACAGTACTGATAAGTAAAGGAAGTTCAACCAGACAGTTTAATCCTCCAATTTCCTGTCTTCTAATCAGCCACTGACTCCTCTGGCTTTAAATTAGAAACATTCATGGCAATATTCAGGACAGGTGAAGGCAAAAGAGTAGAAAACAACTGGTACAAATACTCATAAGCAAGAGGAGGCCACGTATAGAAAACAAAGACGACTTAAAGTTTGTATAATGATGCACTGAAGTGTTTAAGCGATACAGAGAATTTAGGAACTCTGACAGAAAAGGAACAATTTTATTAAAAATATTTATACAGCAGCTGAGCAGCGTATGAACATACAAGAGTTACTGTATAAAACAAAGGAAATCCATGCTGCACTGTTACACTGTTCACACTTTGTTATTTTTATAGGGGCAGGAGCAGGATAATTATTAAATACATGTATGCCTTTTGATATACCGTAAATCATAAGAAAGAAGCACAAATCAGCAAAGCCAGGGACGGTTCAACAGCATGTGGGGATTACCATGATAAACTTGGACTGAGAGTGTGTACAGATACGCTCAGTGATTTAAACAAAAAATACTTCTTTTGAGTATTTTGGCAGTGCCAATTAACTTTCCATATGATGAAATAAAATATTTAATAGGTGCGCCATCATTTTTATTTTCATTTGCGATGAGATTTATAGTGAGGATTCTATTAATTCTTAATTGATGGAAATGCTAGCAACATTTTGACATTTTCCTTTTTTTTTTTTAATTGCATGAATTACCTGAGTAATTCCAGCTATTCCTCTGAAAAAACAGAGCACGGGGGTGTGGAAGAAAAGTAGTCACCAAGAGCTTCAGTGAAAAAACGATGTTGAGTTAAAAACCATTAAAGTAACTAAATGACCATTTTAAGTCTAGTCTGACTATTTTTAATAAATTCTGGTTTTACTCACGACATCCACAGAAAATAAAGGCATTTACACTGAACTGTGGATCAAGAGCGGGATAGTAAAATTAGAAAATAATTATTTTGGAAATGACTGGAAGATCTGCTCTAACTGTCGCATTCAATAAAAGCAGTTTGCTCATACATTGAGTCATTTGAAATGGCTTCTTATTTATTAATGAGGCTTTTTTTCCCCTTCAGATGTTTCACAAAGGGAACAGTTTGGGGGTTTGAAACTGTTTGGACGGAGATAACTCAAATTATGGGTCCAGGCTGGCTCTCAGTCACTCAGGTGAGCAAACCTGGAGTTGCTCTTCTCGTCCCAACGCAGCGACTCCAGCCTGGTGGCAGCCTAAACCTTGAGCAGAATTTGGCCCAATTTGGGGTCTTTAGTTTTGTTTTGCCATGGAGGATTTTCCTCCAGTATATACCTTTGCTGCACATCTATTTCAATAACCCCGTGCAAAGGAATTTTGCAGACAATCCCTTATTAAACCTATTATAGTCACATCATACTGGCTTGCTAGAGCAAATAATTTTAAAAAAATAATCAGCTTGAAATAAATGTTTATAAAAGTAGCACAGCTGCGCATATTTGTTACAAATGCAAGACAGAGTACTGAAACTTTTCTATGACTAACCCTTTAGTGTCTCTATGACAGCAGCAACTTCGACTTGAAAGTGCCAATGATAACAAAATAATGATGATTTTTCCAACAAATTCATGTCATATCTTCAGGCTCCTATATCAGTTAAATTATTTGCTATTATACATATATTTTAAAAATAAATATAACTCCTTCTCAACCAAGTTTACAGCATTTGGGGGAAATTTTATGCTAAACTGTCACATTACAATATAGACAAAATAATAACTGCTTCTGCATTTACTTGATTAAAGCATAAAAAAAGTAGATTAGGTGTAAGACTGCCTTAAAACAGTGGAGACAAATTAAATTACTGCTGAAATGTACAAATCCTGTGGATTCTGCTGAAATAGTTTGAAACATTTACAACTGTCTACAAGAAAGAGAAAGAATATTTTTTCTTTTACTTTGACCTCTTGCTGTTTTGGCGAGTAAGATAAAATATATTAGCCATTCCATCAGATGGCTGGGGAGAAAAACTAGCTGTGATGAGGAAAAACGAATTAAAGGAGCATTAATAAAGATTATCTATGAAAGAAAATAAGGTCAAAATTAGAACTCTGCATTTTAAAGCCACCTTTCAAAATTGCAAGCTGCTTTGCCCAATGCTAAAATCCATTCATTTTACTAATCATGCAATCAACCAATCTCCATTATCTCCAGAGCTGGCTATAAACATGCTATAGACTGGGGTGAAAGAGGGAGAGTGTGAGGTTGAGAGACAGAGAGAGGGAAAGAAAGAAAGAAAGAGAGAGAGATTACTACACCCAGCCTTTTATAAAGCCGTTTCTTTCATTATAACAGGTCTTTTCATCCCAATGACACAGAACCTTTAAATTTGGGCATAATACTCCAGTACAGTACACAGCTATAGCTTCAAATGGATTTAGAACCTGCTCCAGAGAGAAAACAAACTCCCTCGCTTGACACACAAATTGTTTACGATTCATTAAAAAGCAAAATTGCATATCCCAGTGCTGGCAGCTGAGTCCATATGGGTGCAAGGGGTATTCACTCATCTCTTTGTATGCTGGCAGTACCAAACCGAAGTTTAGCACTGTGCAGCTGAGATTTTGTGCAGCCAGACGATGCATGAGGTAATTTTCAAAGCTTTATTTGTCTTTAAAACATTAAAATCTGCTCTCTAGCTTACTTTTGATGAAAAGACTGTGGCAAACGGTATGAGATTTGGGGGGGGTAAAAAAAGCCCTATTTTTGTTGTGTGTTTTAGATTCATAATGTATGAAAAACTGCTTATTACTCCATCAATAATTGAAACTTTGTATGAAAATTATTTGCAATTAACACATCTATTGTAAAGATCTTGAATTATTCATTTCAGCTAAAAATAACGTCTCTTATCTACCACAACTTCTACAAAAAAAGGGCTATTTTAGTGATTTTTTTTTTCTGTTAGAAAATAAATGGTGTGACGTTCAAGTTTAAGGAGAACTTTCTGCAATGTTTAATCTAAACAACAGCATGTGTGGTTATAAAACTGTTTATTTTTAGGCAAGTGCATTACTAAATGTTTCCAGGATTTTTACATATTATATTCACAGCACTAAAACATCTGTGAAATAGATGTGACTGAAATGAAACTTCCTCGGACACTTTCTCTAGAGTGCTAATAACTGCCTAGTAACATTTGAGGATACTTATTAAATAATAAACACGAACGTACCTCATCAGAAAAGCAGCCGATAGACAATAAAAGAGGAGTGAAATATACAAATGGCTTGGAATAAGGCAAAATCACAGCATGATATAAATCTTGTGGATAAAACAGGTACTTGAAAAACTTTGCTTTGAAAATGATAAGTAAAAATCAATAGCCTTATTTACGGGGGTTTAACAAGCTAAAAAAAAAAGTCACATGAATAATCAACAGTTTATGTGCATGCAAATACCCCTTCCCCCTCCAACTTCTCCTGGCAGAAAGTCTAATTGGAAAATCAGTACTATAAGTAAAGTGGTTAGCCTTCCCTATTCCCCTTAACCAAACGCTGCATGTTACATTTCACTGGCAACCGCTGGCAAACCTCTAATAGACGCTTAAAAAATTAAGAGTTTAGACAAAACAAAACTGAAAACCCCGAGCCCAAACACCTTTAAATACAAGCCACATGATATACACAATGGCCACCACCAAGCTGCAGAATAAAAACCTTCCGGATCTCACTTTTAAAAGTCTTTCAAGTCCTCTGAGGTCTTAAACTTTCCAAATGATACCAAAATTGGTCCGGGGCGGCGAGGGGGAGGGAAAGCCCCCGACTTGTTTCAGCGTATCATACAATGAAAGTGATCATGCCTTGTTTTGTAATTCCACTCGCCAGTCCTTTTTTAACTGATATCTATGTGAAATGAGCTGAGGTTCACGGTCCAGTTAGGAGCGGATAATACATTCATTGTCCTGGCAGCAAACTTTTCCTCTCACTGGAAGAATTCACGCTTGCCACAAGAATAATAATTACAGAAAACTAAAAATGCGCTTCTAACGAATTAATCCCTAACGGACAACACGCTAACGAGGGCAGTAATGATTTGAGGACTCTCTTCCTCACAACAGGACTTGCATCTTCTGCTACAATGGGCTATTGTGCATCCTCCTAACTCACTATACCTCTTATAGATTCAAGATGTCAAAGGTTGTCTGGCCCGGCTGACCATGACATGCTAGTTAACTCGTTCTACGGAGCACGTTGGGACTTTATTGAAACTTTAATTGTGCCCAAAAGCAGCTAGAGCCAGACTATGTGGGATCTGTAACACATGGCTCCAGGTCAGCACAGCCCGGGAACCTGTTCTAACGCAAACAAGCGGAGGGAAAAGTTAGATCGGGGTCTCGGATGAAAGGCAGCACCTCGCAAACCGCGCTCCTCTCACACGTGATGATTTTACACCACGCCACGACCGCACCGTTCCAGGCTTTTTCAGGGATCGACTCGCTTTGTAACGGACTGAACTTTCCACCTTCCCTCTTTACAAAATACTGCATGGTAAAAAATGCACGCGCACACGGACGCTGGAAAGCAGCAGATAAAATAAAACAAACTGAGCGTTAGGCAGCCGACTGAGACAAGTTCCTCTGCACAACAAGGCTTTTTCAAACTACTTCTTTGCATACTTTTTTTTTTTTCCCTTAAGGAGAATTGAAAAAGCTTCCCTCTGGAAACTGTAGTGCACATTAACGGTCTCCTGTTACACAGGGGAAAGCACACAAGTGGGACAAGTGTGAGGCTGCTCTACTGAAGAGTGTGAAAAAAATCAAATGTTAATTTGATAAATGTGAGGTCTGGGACATTTTGTCAAAGAGGGAGGGAAAGTAGAAAAGGGAGAAAAAAAAAAGCAGCCCTGCTGCCAACTCACCATCCACCAAGTTCTGGCCGAGATGTCGTAGCAGAGCTGCCATTTGATGGAGCCGTCGGAGGTTTTCCCTGCCATTATGCTGTCAGCAAGCTTCATCTGATGCTAACTCACGGGAGATAAGACACCTAATTGAGAAAACATTTGCACTGGCATGTTGGGCAACATGTAGCCCGGTCCATACCATATGGAATCATGGGTAAAAAAAAAAAATCTCCTTGACAATGAACCAATCTCTCACAGACCCAGTGGCAAGGTGAAGTGGAGATGAAAAGTCATCTGCTCCTAGCACTGTCTTCTCCTCTCTCTCTCTCTCTCTCTCCCTCTCTCTCCCCCTCTCTCACTCACTCTCTTTTTTTTTTTAAATAAGAACCCACTGCTCAACATCAAAGAGAGGCGGTCAAAATTAGGGCTTCATCACTCAGATGATTTTGGTCTGCAAGGTTTTTCTTTCCTTTCCTCTTTTTTCTTTTTTAAGAAGAATAAAGAGATTTAATAGGACAAAGGCAGGTAGTGGACTGTGGAGGGAGATCGCCACAGGCTATTAGCCTAAAATTTCTGCTTGACAGATGGAACTGCTTAGAGACTATCATGCAATGTTTTGGGTGTTTTTTTTTTTTTTAAAGACTTTCAGTCTGATTCAGTATCTGTTTATCGCAGCTACTTTTCTCATGTACGTGACTGGGGGGGAAAAGACTGAGCAAAAAAAGAAAGAGATCGTGTCTTTCTTTCTTTCTTTCATAACTGTGCATATAATAATTTAAGCAGTGAAAGGCAAAACAAAAGTACAAACCGTCCAAGTTAATTTCTTGATCCAGTGACAGACACTTTCTGAAGGAATCAAATGTTTGGGTTTTTTTTTGAGACGCCCAAGTTTTCGCTCTTTATTCCTTCTTGATTTTAGATATCAGATCATATAGTTTAAATGAATGACTGTTCATATGAAGGTTCAAAGTGCCCCGTAAGAATTGAACAATTCCCTTTTTATATAGTTATAAAATATCATTTTGCTACCATATTTTTTTAAATGTGGTTTTTTATGTTACATTTCTTAATCTCATCAGGTGACAACTGCCAAACTCACAGAGGTTTGTTTCTCTCTCCTGCAAAACTTTTCTGCCACGCTCAAAATTTACGTGAGGAATTGACAGATAACGTGGGAAAAGACAGCCCCAAAACAAACTGCTTTGAAAAGTTATGAAATCCTGTTATTGTCTGATATTAAAATATTTTCCTGCCTTGCAAAGTCAGAGATAATCATAGGTTTTCTCATCTCATTTTCCCACTTCTTCTGGTGCACTGTAAACCCAACTGAAGTATTACTTTTATGACAGCTGACTATTAAGCAGGCAGTGAATGCTTTCCATTTAAATCACCCCGCTGTGTCACACGGAGCGACGGTTGCTCGGCTGTGACCACCACACTCCCTGACAGGGCACTCCAGCCTATACAGTAGTGCTTTTCCCCAAGTGCTCGAAAAAATGAACTTCTGAACTGGCAAACCAACTCTCGCCAGGAATATTTCTTAGGGCTGGGGAGCTACGGCTGATAGAGCTTGCTCACTCAGAAACAGCTACACTCTGCAAATCTTTCTGTGATTTGGACACAAGAGGAAAATGCATTAAAAACATCCACTCGATTTTAAACAATATCTGTTTCTGTTTGCATCAGAAAGGGGAGCTCGTGGGTGCACAATTCTTGTTTGGATTATTTTGTGTATAAACTGTTTAACTATTTGGCTACAGCAAAATCCTAATTCTGGGCTGCACAGATTACAGAACTGCCATTCAGTACAGGACAGAACTAACTTTCACTGAGCTTCAATAATACCCTTGCGTTCCTGTGATGTGCGAGATGATAAGAAAATGATTTAGTGTAAGCACAAACTGCTAGTGTAACATGCAGGGGTTTGGGGTTTTTTTTTGCCCAGTCTTACAATCTGTTTGGACTACACATCAGTGAATGATCTATGCTACTACAGCATCCCAGTTTGCATTTTTAGCTCCAGATAGCAGGTACAAACTCTGTTTGTACTGCTGTTTACAGGAAAGGGTCTGACTAGCATGGGAAGTGTTAAGTTTTATTTCGAGTCCAGAAAAAAAAAAGATGGACACTGTGCCAGGAACTGTCCTTGCTCTGGCTGGCCAAAGTATTTCTTGTTTTCTGTTACTGCAGGTTTGCTAACACTACCTGTCCTTTCGGTGCCTCACTGTTTATTGAAAAAAACCTCTCTCCAAATAATCACACAAAATCTAAAGCAAAACGCTTAGTAAGAATCAGCCTTTGAACTGGTGTCAGATTCAATTTTATGCTGCTCTCTCTGCTCCTACCTCTCAAACCCATCATCTTACCCACCCTGCTTATTATTTATTTAGTATTTCATACCCAGTTGTGCTGCATGTCATTCCAGGCAAGTTCTGATAAATCTGTATTCTATAAGGGTTTTAGCACCTGATGTAGTTAGAGATCTACTGACAAACTTTCTCTGGATTGCTGTATTAACCACTTCTTCCTATAACAACATATGATTTTACCTCCCAATATTAATTATAAACATACCAACTAAATATTTTTTTTAGAACATACACTTTTCAGATTATGAATGACAGAAGCATGAAACCATTTCCTTCCTGACAGTGGAGTGGTTATGTGCAAAGAAATGAGGAGTGCTGTTGGTTAACAGCGTTTTAAATTCAGAACAATTAGGTGCAGTTAACTTTGCCATTGTTCTTTCTGATGCTGGGGATGGTGGGTTCTTACCCATAGAGCAATGTTTCCTTTCATAAGCGGCTGTTGTTAATAGCATTAAAACAAGATTAAATACAACATGTTAAATATTGCAATTATTGTGGAAAATAAAATTATTTGGTGAGCATAATGGGGAGCAAATCAAGCATTTAACATGATCCAGGAAATGCTACTCCAAACAATTGCATTTGTTTTATGCAATTTTTCCCCTTTGATTGCTGACAGATGCCGTTTTGGAAACAAACATCTAAGTAGTTTTCCTTCAATCAGGAAAAAAACCACACACCAGAAAATGGCTACATGTTTTGAATTTAACTCTTGTCAATCAGCATTCTGCACAACACTCCCTGTGAATAGTACTGGGACAAAACGATGCCTTCCAAAGACTAATAAGCAACAAAGATATTTGCTTCTAAATCAGATCTGGTCCAAAGAAAGAAAAAGCATTCATGTGGCATTGACATTTGTGCAGACACAGCTGCAAAACAAAAATGCTTGCACTATAAAGTGGTATATCAAGTTGGAAATAAGTTAGGTGTATATGTTTGTGGGCTACAGGAGATTTGTTTTCCGACAGCTTGAGGCCTCCAGCAATGGATTGAATCACTTGCCAGTTTCTTTCTGACTTCCTACTGGAGAAGTGGCCAACTACCCATAGATAATTTTCCTAGTTGTTGAGCAGAGTTACCTGCCACAGCTCACACAGCACGAGCAGGCCCCTCTATCTTCCCTCAGCCGCAAGTTTGGATGAGGATATTGTTCCTATCAACCAGCAAAGAATGCTAAAAAAAGGCTAATAAAGTATATTAATTCAGATGACGGTATCAAGCTGGCATTTTACAGTCTACTGGAAACCGAATGCATGAGAGCATTAGAAATGTTGGCATAGTGGGTGGTTTCTCCAAATGTTGGCTTCTACTGTTCATGTCGGTAAAAGAAACGCGGTAGAACTGCGGGCAGCTCCCAGTGCCAGACACATCTTTAGGATCTTAGACCTTGTTATTAGATTATCTATTACTTGCACGGTACCCATCGCTCATTAACCCTCTCTTCATTCCCTCTGCCTCCCCCTCTTTCTCCAGTTGCAACTGCTCAGAACCTTTTCAGCTCATTGCAACAGTGTGATTTAGATCTGTTCCTAATTTCGGAGGCGTTTTCCTTGGGAAGCCTCAACTTCGATGAGTTATGAGGAGGATTTCCTTATCTCGAACAGCGACAATTAGTTCAAGTGCCACGTGAGAGCAGGCAGTTGATTTTTGGGCAGCCTCTGAATTGATGCAAAGTTGCTGACAACGAGTGTGTTCTAGCTTTTGGAAATCCTATAATCCTGGCTTCAATCAAGAGGATCTGCTGTTGCTGAAGGCGTAAACAAGGAGAGAAGCAGCATGTGACCGCTGCTACTGCACCTTCAAGGACTCCCGAGCCAAAACGAGTGCAATGATAAAGCTTCTACTGGTTGCTTAATTTTACACACACATTTTGGAAGATCTTCCCAAACCCAGGGAAAGTAGTCCTTTGCCCTCTGCAGGAAAAGTTGGGTTTGGACTCTGCATTTCCCCCTGTAGCTCTGTTGTGTGTTTTTCTCCCTGCTCCCCTCTCACTCCTCTGATTTTCTTCTTACCATCTGTATTCCCCTTTTCCCTCATCTGAAACAAGCATCAAGATCTTGTTTCTGACAGAACGGTCTGTCAATATGGAAACACACTGACATCACAGACAGTGCTGTGACTTCATGTCTGAAAGAAACAGGAGGAACAGATGAAAGGAGTGAAGGCGAAGGAATGACACATACAAACATTTTTAAAAAATAAGTAAAAATTCTTCTCTATCAACCCAAAATGCAAAGGAACATAAACCAGATTGATTTTTAAGTCTAAATATAACCATTTCCTAATCTGTGACCATAACTCAGTACAACATTTCAACATGCTCTTCACCCGTGAGAGGTCCCTGTCCCCCAGGAGCATGCGCTTGGCTGGCTCAAGGCCTGTGTGACAGCCAACACGACCTCGAGAAGGACTGAGCAGGGTCTAAAAAAAAGCCAATATCAAGCATATACAGGGAGAAGACTTTAGAAGGAAAGGAGGAATCCTGCCCTGGAGCAATCTGTACCATCTAAATAAATGCAAATTCATAAATAAAAGTATTCTTCGAAATCACAAAGTCAGTTTGGATGCAGCTGGATCAAAGGTAGCATTGCCCCAGTGGGGTGGGGATACAAAACATAGACAGAAAATACTGGGTACACAGGGGTGGAATATCACCTTACTATGATTTTCTTTTTTCTTCCTAGAATGAAATATTAACAAAAGGGCCTAACCCCTTATTCTATTACTAGCACAGGGGTTTTTTGTGGAAGAATTTGGGAGGAGTTAAAAGCCCCACATTTCCTTTACTATTTGAATTATGTATTTGAGTTCCAGCATTAGAGGGCATGCAGAAGATACTGCTTTCCTGCCATCTCCAGAGCCACTGCAAACCCTTAATAAGGAGATTCGTAACTAGTAGGAGAGGAGCTCAAGAAAACTAAAAGGTTAATATATTCTAACTAGATGTTGGGTATAGAATGTCAGATCTGTCAAATTTCATTACAGTTTGGTGCTCAATGAAAAAGATTTGATTTCTTTTGCCACTGTCCTACTATGTTCAAGTCACACAGTGCCAGCAGCAACCAGCCAACGACCACAGGCTGGCACTGAGCGGGCCCGAGTGGGAAGCCAGCCGCAAGGACCATCTGTTTCCGATTTCTAGCGAAGCCAAGATGTGCAGTGAAGTGCATTCCATTCACCCAGCCAGCCTTCTCCCTGCTCAAGTTATTAGTGTTACAAGTGAAATTATCTTTTCCAAACAGCGGGGGAGCTATAATCCTTATGGAACAAGGCTTTAAAAAAAGGGGAAAAAAGAGGAGGGGAAAAAAAAGGAAAAAAAAAGGACAGAAAAAAGGCCCCCCGACACTCCCCCCTCTTCAAACATCTTTTGTCAAAGTTGTCGATGACACTGTTTGTAAATTTAATTGCCATGTTCACGGGTTTTATAATTTTAAAGGATGTTTTATTAAGAACTATATTCTCTAAGGGAAGAATGTGTATGTCAGTTCATGGGCTCTAATGTAATAAACCATTCAAATATATTTAGAGGGTTATTTATGAATAAAGTTAAAAATGACAAGATGAATGCTCATTTAAGTCTCTCTAACATGAAGTGCCTTGAAAAACATCATAGGTTTAGAAGTATAATTTAAAGTGCGAATGCATAAACAGCGCTAATTACATGCTACTTACATTGTTTCAATATGTAATGCATATGTTTAACCTCGCAGAGGAAGGATTGGTCTTGGCACAGCAATCGTGGGGATTTAAGGGTATGCTAAACTGATAACTGTAGAATGAGCTCTGACACAGGATATTGG
Source organism: Machaerirhynchus nigripectus (assembly GCA_013397975.1). Classification (NCBI taxonomy): domain Eukaryota; kingdom Metazoa; phylum Chordata; class Aves; order Passeriformes; family Dicruridae; genus Machaerirhynchus; species Machaerirhynchus nigripectus. The sequence continues at coordinate 660,919 of VZRQ01009750.1, read as the reverse complement.
TCTCCTACTGTTACCTAAATGCCAGGTGAAACCAAAGGATTTATAGGAGGGCGGGTGGAAAGGGGGAGGGGGAAAGAAAAAAAAAAAAAGGCAACACAATGAGGTGAAACTGAGAAGTTTATTTTCAAAGGGGGAAACATTTATCCTTTGACACCATTCCATTCCGGTGACTTTATTTCTAATATACCATGAGATTAATGATGTGGCTACTGTCACTGTGTCTGATGAACACTGGCAGAGCTGTGGAACAGTTGCTCCCCCTACTATTATTGGACATATTTGTAAATTGGCATCTATATGATGAACTCATTCCATGTGCCAGCCAATTGGAAAAAATCTTTTTCAGGAGGACAGAATTTTTGTTTTCCTATTGAATTCTATATAATCCAGTTGGTTTAAGATTGGCTGATATAAAAATTTTGTAAGTTAACAATGTTTGATCATTTCCATGTCCTATAATATTCTCAATATGACTCTTACGCAAATCAATTGTAGATAATTAAGGAAGTAAATTATCATCAGAAAAAAGATGCCTGACATACCACAGGTGAGTCAATATTTAAGTCTTTGCTTAGGGAGGACACAATTGTTGAACATTGGCATAATGATTCACTATCCCATCACTAAAAGATTTATTCTTTCAAAAGTAAAGCCATCCAAAATGAAAATCCAGAATAGCTTGTTCCATTCATTTTCTTAGTCCCTTTCAATCTGTTTTTACATGTCTAAAACTATTACCGTGAGTGGATGATATCACACATAAAATGCCACTGTTGAGTCACCTGAAACCTAATTATGAGATGAGCTCCTTCTTTGGGTTTTATTTTTTCTCTGTATCTTCAGAGGGGCAACTGCACACTGATTATCTCTGTTCCAGGACATTATCTGAGCTATGGCTAAGCTGACATTAACACGAATCATCACCTCATTCCAAATTTTCTGTGTATCCAGGAACATCTGCTATAGCTGCACATGTTGCCCATCTTTAGGATGCCCTGTTTTGCCATAAGTAAAATACATTTCAGGCTCTCTGGTACTGTGAGAAATTACCCTTCTGGATTTCTCCATGCAAGCTTGCTTCCGTGTAGGTCAGGAAGAGAGGGTTGCAGAAGGACCCAAAGAACACAAGTGGCAACTGGGGGGGTTTGCTCCAGCCAGCTTAAATATTTGAGATCCACAGGGAATGGGAAGAGAGAGAGGGCAGCAGGTGAAAATTCAGAAGCCCTGCACATTTCTGTCATTAACTTTGTTAGACACAGGATGCTGAGTGCCAGTGCTTACTGAGCCCATGACTATTTGTGCAGGCACAGGTAAGTCTCACTTTCCAGTTTGTAGGTGACGCCACAGGACTACTTTTGGATTCAAAGACTGCAGTCTAACATGTTGTAGGAAACTAATCTCTGAACTTACCATTTTGATTTTTACTTATTCTTCAATTTTTGGATAAGGATTTACTACAAGCGGCTCATAGTGGGAAAACAGATTTTATTGTTCACCAGGAGGGACAGACAAGTCCTCAAAATCTCTCTGGAAACAGCTTTCTTGCACAAGACCTACTGAGTTCAGCAGTGCTGGTGGACTTTCAGGCAGCAGTGCTAAATCAGTGCCTTTTATCATCTACAGCTACATAAGAGACTGAGACTACTCCTTCCTAATGAGAGACTTCTGTAACACTCTCTGCTTAGGGCTATTCTTAAGGAATAAGGAATCCAAGACAGATGTGGCAGTGACCATCATATTACTCTCAAAGACCAAATCCCTCAAAGCAAAGGAAATATGAACAATTAAAACAATAAATACACTGAATCATAGGAATTTCCAGTGCCCTCAGTTCTAACTCCAGTTCTACACGTTAATTTGTAATTCTTGAGCCATGAATAAGTAAATCCTCTTTCGTTTAGAGAACAAGATTAAAATGCTACTAATATTAAAACCACTCCTGTTTGCTGGCTCATACAGCTATTTAAATACTTGCCTATTTCTTTCCTTCACCTCTTGAGTGTCACACTTGTCCTCCTGCTAATACCAGCTGACTGGCAGCCAGCAGGCTGAGCACCGCAGGTAAATACCTAGAGTTGGCAGGGCTGAGCTCTGTGTAAGCAAATTTTACAAGCAAGTCAGGCATAATCTGTTGAAGTGGCTCTGGATTACTGAATATTTAACAGCAAGATAACACTTTTGTGACCACAAAGACATATTTACACTCCTGTGTAATCCATGGCACTGGACATCACATCATGGAAAAGAAAAATCTGAATGTAGTTTATTCAAACACATCACTCTAAACACCCCCCTTGTTTTTTAACTCCAGTTCACTGGTCATAGAGACAAAGGAACTTTGGAGACAAAATCTCTAGCACACATCTCTGGTGTGGCTCCTTACATTTTTCAAAACAGGTTTTAAAAATCTTCAGGAATCTTAGCTGATAATAAAAAATCAACACACCAAGAAAAATTTCAACTAATAAAGTTGAAAATTTGCCATAAGTTCAGAATTTATGAAAATTGATTACTTCACATATTTGAAAAGCAAGTCTAATTCAACACATGGTGTACTGCCAGCAAAGAGGATGTTATGCAGGAATTCTTTGATTTTTTTTTCTTGTATCCACTGGACATTCCCATTGAAACAAGACAATATAACAAATGTGATTCTTTATTGCCTTAATTCTGAAGACCTGACTTCTTCCTCCTGCTAAAGGGCTTTCTTTTGGAAAGCATTACTCTGGGTGACAGATAAGAAAGAACTGGCTGACATTCTAGGACACAGAAATAGAAGGATGCAGGGATTCCAGACTGTACCTTGATGCACCTCCATCTTTTCCTGGTGGATGCAGGGATCCACCAATAAGAAGATGACACTTCTGTCTATGAAGGCTTCTTTAGAGGGGGTTCAGGGCCAGGAGCAATCCTGGGGTGGGTAAACTAGGAGGTGTCTTTTTTCCTGGCACCTCACATGTGCCTTACAGGATTTCTTGCTTCTCTGTGCTGGCTGGAGTTTGCACGGACCCAGAAAGGAGTCTGGGGGCTGTGCTTTTATCTTCAGAGATGTCACTTGAGGAAGAGCTGTGAACTTGTCTCTGTGCTTGGGATCAAATGTGCTCAATGCTAAAAAGCTCAGGAATCATTTCGAAACATACTTTGAAGCCTTCCTGGTGGGAACAGCTGGAATGTGTGTCTGTGTTACCAGCTCTAATACTACGAGTAAAAACACAAGCTGAGTCACAGTGGACGACAATGCTGCTGACAAAATGTTTTAAACTGCAAACTAAAACAACAATGGGATTATTTATGGACTGCAACTCTTATTTTAATGTCAATAAATGTACTGGATAAATTCCCCTTCATTAGCTGGAAACCTCAGAAGGAAACAGAAATATTCTGGTAAACCACAAGCTTGTTCTTAGCAAATAGATGGCTACATTTCCACTGCCGAGGCATAGCCAGGCTGTTTCTGCACTGGGATAATAAATCTCTGGGAGTGAAAAACAAAGTCTATAAAAGCAAGACCTACAAAGTAAGGGTGTGAGACACATGGCCCTCAAGCCTCCAGAGGATGGCTTTAGAAAGTATCAAGAGTAGGTGGGTGTTTTTCCTTTTTATGAATGGAAAACATGTTTTCCAAGCTCTACCATTCAATTCAAAACAAATGGTTGGAATGAGTCCCTGTCACTACGGGAGGTGTTTGCTCTCTTATCTACTGGGCTGCAGACAGCCCAGACAGAGCGAGTTGCTTTGACTGCTGTGTGCTGCAAAATAGGAAAAAAAACTGAGGAGAAGCACAGAAATAGTGCGTTACACCTCCCTGATTCCAGAGATGTCAGAGGTGCAGAAGGAGCTGTTCTTTGTAATATCTGGCTCCATAGATATGCATCAGGTGGGATACACCAAATAGAGGATGCTGTAGTGCTTCCCATCCAGTCTCCTGACACCTGCTGGTCCTGGAGAGAAACAGAGGACCCAGAATCGCCACCGGGGCTCTCCCATCAAGGGAGAAACTCCATCAGATCAGCCAAGGTCAGCTTTCTGTTCTTTGAGAGTGCTTTTCAAAGGCAGACAGAACAAGGCACAACATCTTACCAAGCAATACTGATGTCTCCTCATGTTTCTAGAGGGAATGGTTTCGTGTCAAGACAGAAAATCCAAACATCACAGTCACAGATTGCTTTTTCATTTGGCTCCTCAGCACTTATCTGTCTTTATTTTTCCTTTCTAAATCTGTGGGTTTATATCTTGTCCTGCACCTAATGGCTTGTAAGCTATTTCCAAGATGGAAAATGTGGTATTCTCTTATCTGTGCAGCATTTTGTTTATTTATAGCGTGACACTAATGACACTTTGAATTTGCTTCTGAGTTTTTTTTCTTATTGTATAGACATGGCACAAACTATTGTGTCTGGGTCTAAGTACATTCTTAACCCCATTCAATTTATTTCAGATGCTGAGTCCTCAGGAAAGGGGACCAATGACTAATAAATCAGGTGTTTCTTCCTTCACCTACTGGGATCAATAGGAAGCAGAAGAAAAAAGTTCTTGTTTGCATGAGATAATGCAGACAAACAGCTCCATGTGGTGGGTAAGAGCATATTTCAGGCCCTAAGCTTTGCACACAGGCTCAGCTTATTGAGAATAACTTGTACTTCAGCAAGACTAAAAAACTGTTTGCTAAGAAGGGAATACAGGGGTACAAATATGGCTTGCATGTTCTTGGAAAGTACATAATCCCCTTTTTATTCAGCAGTTTATGTAAATCTCATACTGAGTTGGGCTTTCAAACCTACAGTACCTGAATATGTTCCAAATGAAGCAGAAAGACAGAGGTGCAAGAGAACTCAGCGCCTTTATGCACACCCCCAACCCCCTCCAGTACCATCCAGAAATGAATGGTACTTTGCCTAAAATATCTCATTTTGTCTTTAAAATAAACACAGAATCAGGTTCCTCCTTGTAATTGCTTCACCAAAGAATATAGTGATCACCTTCCTAAAGGGAAACAACATTTAGTACATCTTATTTGTGTTGGGAAACCAGGGCTCTGGTGCATCATCCAAACCATTATTCCACAGTGGATTAACCCAGACAATACTTATCAAAAATGTCACACCACAACTATGAGCCAGGAATACATTACTGGGAAAGCTGCCTGGACCAATGTAAAATCAGAGAAAATGGGCAAGTATTATGTATCAAACTATGCAAAACACTTGCACAGACTGTGAGCTACATCACATTAACTATAATTTAAATCATATTAATTTAAACCAACTTAAAAAATTAAAGAAACTAAACTCTGTCCCCCTTCAGTGTCTCATCAGATTGCATTACTCTGACAGCTCCACAGGAACCCAGTGGCTCTGCACTCATATTCTCCAGTCACACCTCTGCCACTACCTTCCTGACAGCAGTCACATGTTTCCATCCTCCCTGGGGATGGGACACGTTGCGAGTCCCATCCCCTCACCTCTGTACATCCCCTTGTACTACTCTTTCTGCACTTCATTATTTCTCAGACCTGCAGTCATCAGTTTCCCCAGTCTACATCACCTTGCTCAGCAGTCTTAGCTGCACTCAGCAGCAACACAAGCTTATCCCATAGGTATTCCCATCTCTCCACATAGCCAAGCTTCTGCTCAGACCTCTCTTGCTCCACAACTCTGCCCTCTTTTCACTCTCAATGTATTTCTGGTTTCTTTTTCCTCCCACTTCATTCTGTAACTCCTTTGCCCTGCCCCACTGGAGTTTTCTGTTCATTCCCACACCCACCTCTGTGGCAATCTAAAAGTCAGAAAATGCTTGATTCATCCCACTTAGCTGGGACAATATAATACAAAGATGTATAGAGACAAATAGAGAAAGCCAGATGTGTTCACTAACCCCTGTGCTTTTTGCCTTCTAACACCCCAGATTATGTGGAGCAGGGATCTTATTAACTCTATTTATACTGCATCTAACACATAGGGGCCATGAATGGGGATTTGGTTTCTGGACAATTTCATTCTAGAAAATAAATGTTATGCTAAATAAATTCCTACAGAAAAGATGCTGATAAAATCTGTCTTGTTCTAGGATTTAATAACAAATGTACTATTTGGTGCATAATAGGCAATTCATTTTGCTATGCATTTACTCTATTTAAAACATAAAGCACTTAAGGATATTTGGAGTATGCAAGACTATTAGAAAATCAATTTCTATTCTGGTTTATAGCCCAACCACTTAAAGTCTTAATTTGCTACAATTCACTTTCTTATATTCTGACTCGTTAAAGTGGATCAGCTACCTCCTGAACTCTGGTCATATGCTTGTTAGAGCTAAACTATTTAATTATTGTCTACCACATCCACTCTCTCCACTTGCTTATTGCCTACATTTATGCATTTACAGCATCAGTTCAGGTTGTTTGCACTTGCTGGAGAACCTGCTGCCTCTTTTTCCGAGGTTTGGAGGAGGGAGGCTTTGGTTTCACTGAGGGCTATCCCATTCCACTTGACAAATAAACAAACAGCAGAGTAACTGGCAGGAAGTCATGTCCCTTTGGTGAGCAGGGCTCCAGCTCAGCAGAGGGCAAACCAGGCAGCATCATTTTCACTCCAGCACAAAGTGTCCATTCTTGACTCCTTGACCAAAGGAAGCAAAAGCAGAGGGACGGCGAGCACAGCACATCTGCAGGGCTGGATTTCACAGGAAGTTATGCAGCTCCTCCACAGATAAGTTTCACTGAAGAACAAAGACTGATTTTGTTCAACGCTCTGAGAATGCTGCATTGAACCTGGACTGAGCTTTTCTTTCCTTGAAAATGAGGCTCAGAGAGCAAAATCTAATTTCTCCCTCACCCTTGTTTAAATTAGCTGCATAATTTTTGTATCAGCCCTATACTTACCATATGAAAAAAGCTTTAAAGACACCCACTCTTCTCCAACTAAGTTTACATGTTGTAATAATAGATTTTAGCAGACTACAAGTCTACAACTACAAGTTGGTGCATCCAAGATAAATGTCAGAGCAACGATGACTAAACCAGTTAAGTGAAACTTAGTCTCTGATATAGAGCTGCCTTAAAGCTTGAGAAACAAAATATTTATGACCAAGAACAAGACAAATGGTGCAATAACACATTAGCAGGCAGTATTGTCACTGATTGCAAACATATTTTGAGCTTACATATTTCATGTACACCTTGACCTCAGAGGCATTCTACCCACTACAATTGGTTTTGCAGCAGCTCAACATTTACCAGGAGATAATGAGGTGTGTTTTTGAACGATACAAGCAGCATTAGATGTAGTGGGAGCCAAAAACATGATCATATTAAAAGCAAATAGCAGAGCAGATTACCTCTTGCCCTCTCTTTTAGCTTGAGCAGCATATTCCAATAAGTGCAGAAGAGACACTGTCAAGTACTTCTTTATAGTTTCATTTTCTTTTTTTTTTAATCTCCATTGCTTGCAATGCCCTTGCCCTCTTTAAAAGCTGCAGAATAAAATTCCTTTCGCAGTCAATTTTGTACTTTCTCCCTCAGCAAAGAATGACAAGGGATAAAAAAAAAAGCTCAAAACTTCAGCCCCTCTCCAAAAGAAGAATTAGGGATAAAGGTTAAAGATAAGTTTTTATCAAAATTTAAAGGAACCACTAAGTTCAAAGGAAGGTCATCTGCCCTGCTCCTAATTATTGCTCATTTCCACTGCAACCAGCTCTGGGAAAATAGTGGAGCATTTTATAGCAAACCATAGCTGACAGTGAGCACAGCCTTGGAGATTCTGCTCTTTAAGGCAGGCAGTGGGATCTTTTCTCAAAATATTTCTTGGGGATTTCTGGAGCAGAAGTTTTGAGACGTGAGGAGAAGACGGTAACAGAGGTCTGGGGGAGGTCCCTGGGTCTGAGCAGTATCACGAGGGCAGCTCGGTGATGCATATCTTAAGAATTCCCCTTGGTGGCTGCCTGATGCGGAGTTGGGCCGGGACTGGAAGCAAACACTGTTTGTACTGGCTCAGGGACTGGGAGCCCCGTGGGGCAGATGGGATCACCTGGGAAGGTGGGCTGAAGGCTGCGTGTTTACTCTGGCTGGGCACTCCAGAGCTGGAAGCCGTCCCCGTGAAGGAGAGAATATCCAGAGCCCCTGAATTTATAGGCTGGCAGCCTCCAGTTTTATTTCCTAACTGCAGTTGAAAAACTGTCTCTTGGTGGTTATTGATAGAAATTTTCCTTCAGTTTCAGGACTGATAAGATTATTTTTTTTCTTAACTTAAAAATCATAACTTAAAAATCATATTTCTGCAGACTTTTATTTAAACAATTAACCCTTGGTGCTGTCTATCACATATTGGAGTACTCCTTACAATTCAGCATAGAGTTTAAACATGGCATTCACAATGGTGCACATTTCTGTATAAAGCATATAATTTACATGTGCAATGGGACTAAATTCTATTTAATTGCTTCCTCTCCTCATGTACTGCAAGTTAAAACAGTGGCACAAAGAAGGATCTCACTTTCCCACCTTCCAGCCAGCACAAGTTCTTCAACAGTTAAATGGATGACATCACATCAGTGATTACTCTCCAATAATATTTTGCTCCCTTGTGTGACAGTGGGCATTTGGGTCAGCAGATGCCATAGTGGCAGTGACAAAAGGCTTTGTCTGCATCGTGTCTGTCCTTCTTGTAAACTTCACCAAACTTTCTTCTTTTATCCTTTTCTTTAGGGATCCACAGGGAAGTGGCTCAGCTCCCCAATACACTGAGAAGGCTGATTTTTCCAGCCTAAACTCTGATATACTCAAAGTGAAGCCATAAAGCATCAGAGACTTATTCACAGCATAGCTACAACTCCATTACAACACACAAACCCCAGCCTGCAGCTGGAGTTATTCTTTTGCCAAAGGAACAGACAACTGCTATTCAAGTAAAAGTAGCACATCACCTTGAGAAAACTGTTACATAAAACCCCATCTTTCTACCTCTGGATAGAAAACAGCAACTGGCTGTCAGCTGCCTCTGGAGGGAAGTTAGAGGGAGAATTTGCTCCAAGATGGTACTTTCTAATCCCACCTCTGATCAGTGTGGTGGCCTAAGCCAAGCCACTGCCTCCTGCTTCTTCCTGTCCCCCTCTGATTTCCCTTGGCAGCCAAACTGCTGTGGATGTGCAACTAGTTGAGGAGCAGCAGCCTGGCCAGCAGGTGAAAGAAATGACTCCCTATAGAAAATACAGTCATGAGAAGACACATGGTTTGGGACAGGGAGCTGCTATGAAATGCACTGGGGGCAACTGGATATTTTCCTCTGCCCAAGTATCCCCCAAACAGTCCAAAACTTTGCTGTTTGAGAAGATATGCAAAGCAGAATGTGTGTAATTCATTGTGTCCAGCAATAAAGAAAATATTAAGTGCATTTTTAATGCTGTAAAACCTTTCAAAAGACTTTTAAACCTTTCACTGTGGGACATAATTAAAATTGTTTTGCTATCTCCAACAGGCCTGGCCTCCAATCTCATAATTAAGCAGACACAAATTGCAAAATTGGTTTGTTTGGTTCCTACACCACACAAATACTGATAAAAGCTTTTTTGTTTGTCAGTTAGTGCACTGTAGCTTACAGGTTATGGGCAACACATTTAGCCAAGTTTGGAGCTTGAAGACCACACCCACATCTTCCCATGTTTTCCCCACACTGGGTATTTTACTCAGTGTGTTCTCTACGGTTTCAGTGGCTGCATGCACTCAGATAATGTAGCAGCTACAACTTGAAATAAAAGATTTAAAGCTTGTTAAGCATAAAGGATTTTTTCTCTCTTTATGAGACAGAGGGTTATACTTCCTACAGCCAATTACACCATCTCTAACCACTGCAAGGACTCAAGCACCAGCATATGCAGAGTGACTGGCTACATTTTGTAGCTCAGTTCTTACAGACACAGATACATGTCCTGCAGACCAGAAGCACCATATGCTCCAGGAAGCAAGTGCTGGGGCTTCTGCACCACCTCATGAACTCCTCCTGTTCCTCAGACTACCCAAGTGCACTGTATAGCCAAAGCTGTTCACAGAAGAAGTACGTACCTTGTACCCATGAGAATTTTTTATGCAGTGATAAATGTATTACTGGTAACAAAAAAATAAATGCAGACGTTTGCGTGTAAATCACTTAAACAGGTTCTCTGCAAGATTTCCAGTAGTAGCTTTTGGCACTACCANCCCGCCCCAGATTACAAGGGTGAAAGTAGAGCTACATCAAAAATACCTAAGGAAAGGGAAGCTGACATTCTCTCACAGGTTTTCCAGACCATCTAGCAGCAAGTTAATGCTTAAGGCCCCACAGGACAGTTCAAAATGCATATAAAGATTTTTACTTGCTGTCTGACACACCAGTTAACTGAGGCTTTTAGATCCCAACTCTGAACAAGGGTCTATGTAAAATATCAAAATCCTTGGAGGATCACCAGGAAGAACATAAGGAGGATACAATTCTTCAATGTACTTTTGTGGGTGATAGGGGGAACAACAGTCTGCTCTTTGAAGAGTAGAGAGACGTCACAGTCTGTATTTGTACTTACTTTCCAGCAGGATTTCCAATGTGCCTGAGACCAAATGTCCAGACTAAGTACTTTCTGGAAAGAGGAAACATCTCAGTGTTGAATACACCATGGCAGTGTGTTTCATCAGCACTTAGCTCATGGAGTGGAAATAAAGAGGAGAACAGAACTTGTCAGCAAGTGAAACTGCTTGAGGAAACAAGCAGTGGGACTGTGCTGCAGGGTACTCCAGAGGCTGATTAGTTCAGAAGGTTACCAAGTACAGTATTAACTAATGTTTGCTAAAACTTGCTCTTCAGAATCAGGCTCCTCTAAATTTATTTCTCATTCTCTCTGCATTGCCTCTCTACATTAAGATAGATGGGCAGCTTGCATACTTAGTCACGAATGAAATAGCTTTGCTATTAAAAGGCCAAATTCACAATTCTGCTGCCATCTCTATGGCTACAAGGTTGCACTTTCAAAAGTGACAAAATTAGACTTTGGTTATGTCTATACAAAAGTATAGCCTTATGAGAGGTGATTTGGATTTATGCTGGTGCAAGCTAAATTTAGCCCTGAAGTTGATGTTTCAGGGATCTTAACAAAGTGTTAATTTTATATAGCTTAAAATAGAATTGGAAAACACCTCCTACCCAATTTTTCTAATATTTAGGTTAGCGTGTCTGTTACTTCAGTTACTTTGTGCTTTAAATTATTGGCATTTGACTTATGGTTTTGGCAGCTATAGTCTGCTTCCTCCAATTAACAAAGAATGGGGAAGGATTTCTGTTTTAAAATGCAATTCAATATGGACAATGTTACATCAGTTTCATCCACTGAGAAATGCAGACAACTTGCGTACACCAGACTGATTCTGCTTCAGAAGCATTGCTCTGTAATTGTCACACATTTGCTAAAGCCCTGGCATTAATTCACACTGGAGCCAAATCCTGATCACCACAGGCAGGTGAGATTGTCCAGGTGTTCCTGGCAGAAGCACAACAGAACCTGCGCTGCAGCAGTGCAGGTGCTATGCAGCCACACCTCCCACTGCACCTGCAGTGCTGTACCAGCTCTTGTTTCCAGGCCACCACATTGTCTTGGATGAAAAAATTCTGTCTCCAGGGAGTGCTGGCATTTGGAATTGTGCAGTTTGTCTGTGCACAGCAGAAACAGCTTCACACCTGAGCATAACTGTACATGTGAGCACTTAACTACTGCACTACTACATGCAGTCTGCAGAAGATACATACTACACGCCACTTGCTAATCACCAGTAAGAGGCCATTCTAGCCTTTTATTGACATTATTATTTTAAATTAACTAAACTAAGTGGATTTACAGGTTCTGGATCCAGTCAAGGAAAAATAGACTGTTAAGAGAAGTCCCATATATCTGACAAGCGCTCTGCTACTGCTTAGTGCAAACAATTCCTGCTGCAATCAAACAGCATCTTGGTGGTCTATATCAGCATTTACAGGATCTTGAAACCAGCATGTCTCTGCCTCCAAATGTTCCTCATAGAGCAAGAGTACTGAAATCCCACAAATATCCACTTTGAGACACTGTTATTTTGTCCAGTTTTGCCTTTATTTCAGAGGGGGACACTTTTCTATGCTCTGAGCAAAGATTAAGCGCTTCAGAAAATTACTTCTGGGCCGCTCTGCCTGCCTCCTTCCTGCCACTACAGCACACAGGAACTGGACTGAGGGCACAGGACTCCGCAGGTAACATCAATCCTGGCTCTCCCTGTCAGCCCCAGTTTATGTTTTGAATGCTCTGTGGTTGTGAGCAAGGCAGGAGGTGCAGGGTGCACAGGCACTCCCACTCTGCCGCAAAGGATAATTCCCCGCTCCCGGGCACTCTGCCCCCTTCAATCACTGCCAGCCTTGGGGGGTTGGCTATGCTTCAGCTCGCCTCCAAATGAAGCTATGGAGGAGGATCCAGGCGATTCAGATGGTGTGGGATGGATGTCAGCGAGCTGGGCCCTCAGTAATTATTGGTTCATAAAGATTCCTGCTATCCAAAACGAGCCTGGTTATGTGACAACATCAATCTGTTCCAGGGGGTGATCAGAGGCAGGTGAGAGGAATAGGTCTGTGCCATCACTCTCCAGGATGTGCCTGGGGAAGGGTCATGGCCAGGCTTCTTCCAGGTCTTGTTATTAACCGTAACATCCCCTTTGTGCTCTGACAGTAAGTGTAAATGGCCCCAAAATCAAAGGCCTGCGAAGGACAACAGAGGTCAGGTATCCTAGAGCCAAACTTCTCATGTTCGTGTCAACTATTCCACTCCTGTGCTAAAAGTGCAACGTCAAACTAAAATAATAAAAAATGGGGTAGTGTTTTACTGCAGTAAGGTCATTTTCCTGGTGGTGTTTGCCTGAAGTAGGAATGACCAAATCACCGAAAAACTCCCAAATCTTGAGGGTTTTTTCAAGGCACTTTACCAGTTTAACCACAGAATGAGATGTAAACTTGCATTCAAACTACTTTGTGTGGAAACCAAATAACAAAACACCTTTTTTTTTCAACCAGTAAACAACATTGAGTGAGTAACAAGCTGGAGATAGGTGTGGAAGAAATATTCCTTTTTCAAGAGTTACTGGACTTTGTAGAGAGAAACTTCATTCAGAATTGAATTTGATTCACTTCATTCAGAATTCTCCCCCCTCCTCCTTTTTCCACCCAATATTTAAATTTATTACTTAAGAAAAATAATTAAAATGTCTCCTTACCCCTAGAAGAAGCTTTTTTACCAGTAAGGAACCTTTTCAAAACTGCTTTGATTAAATGAAGAAAAAGAAAAGATGAATAGACAGCTAAGTATCCTCTAATAAGAAAAGTTAATAAGGAAAATGGTTCTAGTATTTCTTTCTCTGATAATGGCACCATTGTTTTGATTGGAGAGGCAGAAGTGAAGCATACACTCAGTGCTGCATTCCCATGACTAAATCACCTGTAAGATTGCATTTTGCATTTGAAAGCTCTTTGAGAATGTCTGTCCCAGGGTAGATGCCTTCGCTTCTTTGATGCGGTTAAGCAATTTTGCACAATCATGTAATGGATTAAATTAGACTTAGTCTTCCTTGAATGTTTTATATGAGGTCTGGTTTAGGGATGGAGCTCGGCAGCATCCACTCGCAGTGAAGAGCGCACTTGAAGATGTTTTGCAGGATGGGCTTAAGTTGAAGAATCAAAATGAGAACACAAACGTCTATTTGTACAGAAAAAATATGCTCTGTTTTTTACTCTTTTTTTTTCCTTGCTACCTCTGAGATGGAATATTGCTTGGAATATTGCTACTATTCCATAAACACCTTTTGAAGGTGGGAAAATGAAGAAACCCCACTTCACTTAATACCCCAATGTATTATCCCAATAAGGAGTTTTGAGAGAAAAATGAAAAGATTGCAAGTTCTTTTGTGTCACCAGCAACAAAATATTCATTCCCCATCTCTGGAAGAGTTCAAGGCCAGATTGGATGGCGTTCCAAGCAACCTGGTCTAGGGGAAGGTGTCCTTGTCCACAGCAGGGGATTTGGAACTAGATGATGTTTAAGGTCCCTTCCAACCCAGGCCATTCTAGAATTCTGTGATTCACATCACTGATGAAACATGGAGCTGGTAGGAGGGGAAAAAAAAACCCTCACTAAAAAGTTGCTTTCATATTTTAAATTTAAATTGTATTTGATGAAGGCATTAATGAGCAAATGAAACATTTTTTAGATATTTGCTATGACATAAAATAGACTCAAGGAGTCCATTTCAGGGAAAAATACCCTTGATCAGGCAGTCTGCATTTAATAACATAGCAGAGGACATAAGCATTTCATAAAAAATAAATGTAGTAATTAGGCCTTATTTTTTACTACCTGGCTTGTATTTAAAGGTCTGGTCCAAGGTGCAGATGGGAAGTTCCCCTTTGATTTCAGGAGACTTTGGCTGTGTGTTGCTTAATAACAGCTTTGCTAATGAAGTGTCTGTTGATTACTGAATGTGACACATTTCCTGGCATTTAAAAAAATAATGAAAAAAAATTCCTAGCATTTTAAAAACCTCTTCTAAATATACAGAAATTGTCTACACTCAGAGTTTCTTAAGAATGAGGAAAAAAAGCAGGAGCTGACACTATGGTAGCCAACAGAATTTCAAATACTTCTCTATTCATAATATATCATGTGATAATACTTCTTTTAACATTGAAAAGGAGGATTTTTTACTCTTAGCCCTGATAATGACCAGTGGAAGGGCCTCCCTCTACTCTTACACAACCAACCTGCTCGGGCTGCACCACCATTCACATCCCCTTTTCATCAACTTACTGTCTGCTTTGTTTTGTTCTGAATGAAACCCAAAGAAGTCTTAAAGTTATTTGGGTTGAAACTGTAAACCACATGAAACCCCTGCTATAACTTAGGTTTGTTTTTTTTTCCTAAGCTTAGTCAGAATTCTAGCCAAATTGGCAAACAAAATCAGAGCTTCAGGTTGGTGAGTGTGAAACAAAAATCCCCCCAAAATCTGAAAAACAAGTCACTTTTGCCTTGTTTTGGGGATTTCTGTGGAGAACATTAAACAGCCCTGTGTAACAGGATTAAAATAAATTTAACTTCCAGGGTCTGAAATTTCTTCCTCTGGGTTTAATGACAGTTTTATTAACATAAGCTGATGCAGGATTAGACTGTTAAATATTTAAATCCCAACACTTCCTGAAATTAATCTAGAAAGGGGAAAATTTCAGCCTGTTCCTTACCTAAAATAATCTATTCCACCGATGTGCATCTATGGTCCACTCTTCTAAAAGGTGCTTTAGGAAACGGGATACAGAGTCACTAGTTAATTTACTTTTGGCTAAATTTGCCTGGAATACTTCTGAACAATTAGCACTCTGGTCTGAAGGACAAAATTACTTTGACAAAGTCGTGCCTAGGGGCTGCTCCATGACGTGTTCAGAGTCCAACATTTTTGGTACATGTCTGGAATTGACAGTGACTCAATACATAAGGATATCCTTTCATATTCATTTATGTGATAACCTCACTTTTGTTGGCACAGGAATATGTTGTCTTTTAACCTGACTTAAGGAGCTGGCCCTAGAAATAGTCTTCATCTTTTTGGATAGCAAGTTGGAATCAAGATTATTTTGACAGATGGCATCTAGCCTGTCTAATATGCATTTTACCTGCTCCATAAATATTGATGACTTTAATACATTTGTGTTCTGCCATATGCTTCTTAAAGGTACACTTCCAAGACTTGACTTGGTGTGTGATTTAGACAGAATTAATCTCCATTTTGTAGTACTATAAATGAGATCACAATCACATGTTTTGTGTCTGATGTTGGAATATTAAAAATGATATGTGTGAGGGCACAGGGGGTAACTCCAGAAAATTTACATCCCATTTCCTCTCAGTCCTGACCTCATAGACATTACAAAGTACAAGTGGAATATGTCTTTATAATATAAACCTTTTAAAGGATTTCTGGACAAAGGGAACACCCTGCATCATGAGGTCGGGCCACTTGAATCACATTTAAAGCATTTTTTTCTCTCTCCATTGCAAAACCCTTCAGCTCTGTCACCTCCTATGAGTGCCATATAAAATGCCTCAAAAAAAAAAATTGAAAAGATTAGATACCTACTAAATCAGGTTTTGTAGAGTCACAACTCTATGAGCATCTCATATGCACCCTGACATACAATACAGATATTCCTCTGCATAAGCCATTGAAAAGACACTGCTCCATGTTTTCAGGAGGAGGACTGTTTG
This sequence comes from Machaerirhynchus nigripectus, assembly GCA_013397975.1. Lineage (NCBI taxonomy): Eukaryota > Metazoa > Chordata > Aves > Passeriformes > Dicruridae > Machaerirhynchus > Machaerirhynchus nigripectus. The sequence goes on along the minus strand of VZRQ01009750.1, from coordinate 644,638 downwards.
CTTTATGCAAGGACAGTTTCATGAACTCAGTTATTTCCAAGGCAGATGGGGTGCACAGTTTATTAACACCACTTTCCTGCTTCTCCACAAGGTTACAGACTCGTTCTCAGGGCCGTCACTGAAACGGGAGTGGGGCCAGGGCAGCTGGCAGAAAAAGGGGAGATGTGGGCAAGCAAAAGCCCAAGAACCATTCCCCCAGGCTCCTGGGGCCTTGAAAAAAGCAGCGCTGCTTCCAACAGGAAGAGCCTTGTGCCCCACAGCTGGGAGAAGTTGGCTTTGACTGCCCGCAGTTGTTCCTCTGTTGGATTTGCCACCTTGTCTCATCAAGCAAAAAAGGCAGTCTTAGCTCTACCCCTCTTCACACTTCACTGCTGCTGCTTCCTTTGCCCACTCTAATCAGAAGTCATTCAAATAATGCCTGGACAACCTCTGTGCGTGTATTTGTCAAGGTATTCTACAATACAGCTGAATATAGAAACACATAAAAAAATATGGCATGGCCCTCATAGTAAACTGTATGAAATCAGAGCAATACTTCAAAATTTCATAAAATACTAAATAATGCAAACTTACATTTTTGCATCAGTTTGAAATGCTGTAAGGATAACATGTTTACAAAGAAAAAGTATTTTTAAATGGAATTGTGGGTTCCCAGTGAAAAGGATTTTTCTCAAAAATGATGAAAAACTTCTAAAAAATTACAACTTAATATAACTGCAGTTTTCCAAAAATTTTTGAAAGATAACTTTCTATTCTGTCAGATGCACAATTTTTCTAGCTATTTCCAGAGAAACAAGAGATTAAAAATTCAGTTAGAATCACAGAATTTCCTGAGTTGGAAGGGACCATCGAGGATCATTGAAGCCCAAGTTAGAATGATGATATTAGCATTTAATATTATTTCCCCATATTTAAACATATTTCCTTTTTTTTTTTTTCCTTTTTTTTGGTGAAGTATCTGCTGTTAATTACTTTGCTTTACAAGGGGGAAGATAGCTTACCACAGCTTATCAGTAAAGGAAGGAAAAGAGAACTAGAAAACCTGCTGAGCATATTTGCAGGAAGCTTCGCTTGATAAATAATAACCACTTCAGGGCTCAGCATGTAAAAGGAGAGGTCAGTGCTCTCTCTGATGCTTTGGAACACTTGTGATGGCAGAGGCTGCTTGCTGGCACTGAACTCACACAGGAGTCACATCCAGCCGGGTACTCACAGTAGAAATACAGGCAGATCAGTGCTGTAACTTTGCTATCCCAAGTTTATTACAAAAGGACTCCAAGCACTATACAAAACCATCAGGAAGGTTTCTCTGCAAAGTATTTATCTAAACTCTCTACAAATTAAACAAATCTTTTTCAAGTTGTTGTTTTTTTTTTTTTTTAATACAGTCAAATTGTAAGAGGCTTGGTCTATGTCTGCTCTCATTAGTTTAAATTCACTCACTCACAGTCAGGATTTATCCTTGGGCACTAACTTCCCACATGGCAGTGCCCAGCAGCCACACAGGGTGGTATTTATCAAAACTTGAAGCAATGGTGACAGCACAGTCCTGAAATTTGTGCTGCTTGTGGAGGGGCTGGGCCAGGAAGGATGTTTTGCATAAGATTTGGTTTGTCTGGATGAACTTCAACTGGCCACTTGATGAAGTAGAAAAGGCAAACTGGCAAAGTTCGTCTCAATTTTATGCCCACCCACAGAAGTGATACTCCATAAATTAAAGCTTGGACAAGGCTCACCTGACCATACTATTAAAAAAATATTTGGAAAAAAACCAGCATCAGCTTGTGCAGGGTTCAAAGATAGGTCAGGTCCCTGCTAGATGCAAACCAGCAAAGCATCCCTGGCTTTTGTGTGTTCAAATCAATTTTCAGCAGCTAGGAATACATCCTGACTCTGGTTGGAGGCAGCACAAAGGAAAGCCAGAGACCACAAGAAGAGTTGGCATTTCTGAAGCCAATAGTAATCTCTGGTTTAGGCCATCGGAGATGGCTGGGAGTCAGTCCTCGGCTGGAGCAGAACGTGCTAATTTGGGCAGGTGCTAAAACACAGGAGCTTGGCAGCTGTGAATGGGAAAGAGAAAAATGAGTGCTTCTCCAGCTTTCAGTTGTGATTTGACACCTCTGAATGTGGGCAAAGGCTGAATCAATTCAGAAGCTTAAGTGTTTGGTCAAACCAACAATACATAAAATAAGGCAGAAGCACAGCAAGAAATGGCTTTTCTTGAGTGGCTTCTAGGTAGATCAAAACCACAATGGAAAAAAATGTTTCAGA
>VZRQ01009750.1:618373-642318 GCA_013397975.1 Machaerirhynchus nigripectus | reverse complement strand
TTTTTTTTGTTTTGTTTTGTTTTTTTTGTTTTTTTTGGTTTTTTTTTGCTACTGCCAGTTTAGTATTAGTTCTGGAAAATACTATGGCAAATTACAACTCCTGTGGCACTAGAGGTTAACCAACGATCTGTAGCCCTCACAAGAAATGAAATAAAATTTTTCCCTCTTTCTTTTTTGATTCAAGCTATTTTTTCAGGTACTTTAGTTTTTTGTAGTTTTGCAGTTTACCTGTTCTCAACAGCTCTGTCTGCTGTCCACTGACATCATATTAAACAATCACTTATGAATTTCTTCTAGTCATGCAACAGCCCTGTGCTCTACAGCACTCAAGTGTTTGGATCAGAGAACAGCTCACTGCATTCAGACTGGGGCCTGCACTGAGCGCAGCAAGGTGAACGTGCTCCCTGCTTGGCCCTCGGTTCTCAGCAATGTTCATTTGATTCTGCAATTCTTCACCTGATGTCCCAGCAGTCCTATTCTCTGTGACGCACCTTTCTCCAACTCATTTTGTTGAAATGCCAGAGAATACAACTGACAAACCCCAAACATAATTTATCTGAAAGATTTCTTAACAGAAAAAGCAATCTCTCAACGTGTTTTTAAGAGAAAGAGGACTCTGCCCATAATTGAAGAATCCAAGAGTCTTTCAACCATTTTTCTTCAATCTGAGTGTAATTAACCATTGTAGCCATTCAAAACAGGCATATATTCCATTTTGGGCTCAAGTTCAGGGAATTTTTATCTTGGTGAATAAGAAGCTCCACTGACATTTCTCTGTGTTTCCTGTCAAAGCACATCTCCAAGGAAAGCACGTACCGGAGGCCTGATTCAGGGAGCACGAGTGCAGGATTTTTGGCACCTGTCTAATCTCAGTGTTGGTGACTACAACAGAGAAACCAAAGCCACAACTCTGTTTCCAATATACCTAAATCATCAGGAAGCTGAGATAGTGAAAGGATAGACACACTGTGTTCATAATTCATGGGCCACTGAAGTCTGGTACCAAGGTTTATTCCCATGTTTTCTTTTTCCTAATATGTACACAATTTACTTCTGAAGTCACGTATATTCTGTAACAGAGTTCAGAAGCGTCTTTTATTTTCTGGGGCTTGGATTTGTAGTGTTAATGTGCCACAGAACACCCCCAGAGGAATAACCTTTTACCCCATCAGTGTGTTTACTATGGCATTTCTTGGTTTAATAAATGAGGTCCCTAACATTAAAACTTTTCCTTGCTCCTAAGGTTTTGTTATTGCTATTGAAAATTATTTCATTACTTCAGAGGGCTTATTTCAAATCAGTACCACATCTTTCTTCTGTTCATATCCCCATAACATATAAGAAATAACAGTAAAATCTTTCTCTTCATTACCTTCCCCTCCAATCTCATTACTTCATGTTTCTTTATGTTGAATTGGATGAGTCACTCAAGTTTCTAATTCAAGTTTTGAAACCATTCAAATTTAAATTATATGTTTCAGACCATCAGCAAGTAACATCTTCTCATAAAGGTTGGGGTTTTTTTTGGTGTGAAGAAGCATAATTTAAGTCCTAGCAATGCTGATAGTGCTCTGTAGATTCAGTCTTTTCTGCAGTTATCATTTTCAGTATGCAGAATGTTCTATTAAGTAATACACAGCTCTCCAGGGATTTACATGTATATTATTTATGGAGGAACCCCTACCATTTTATAATCCTAATAACCTTGTTGGCTAAGTAGTTCCACCCAGGGAAGCATTTCATCTTGTCTCAAGAATATTTCCTAACAACTTTACTGCAGTGAATTTCTTGCTGTCTACTTCAACAAGTAACAGTTCTTTATCAAAGGGTTAATTTCTCACAACAGAAAGAGCTTTTAAGACCTCTGCAAACTCTCTCATCAGTCTTTTATTTACCCAGTGTTGTGTGGTGGTTAATGTCCAGTCAGATTCAGACAGCAGAAGGACAATTCTGTATTCCTCATTCTCCTGTGGCTACACTACATGACCTAGCTGTATGAAGTATTCCTGAGCCTGAGGCTCTCTATTTAGAGAGTGGAAATAATAACCCATATGTAAATGTAAAGAAATATATGGGATTTTTCGATTTTTAAAAGTGGTCTTACAAACCTTGTTCCATTTATTATATGCTATACGGTGAAACATTTTCTAATACAAAAGACTTTTAATCTTCAGTAAAGCCATTGTTTAATTTCTTGTGTTAAGTCTTTTCTGGTTGAGTACCAGAAAACCAGTGACCTTCACTGAATTATGAGAGCTATTGGGAACAGTTTCTACTTCGTACTCGCATATTTGCTGACTGATAGGGACAGGAGGGAAAGACTTTAGCACACTGCTGGTGTGGGAAGGATACACTACAACTTCTACAGAAGAAAGTTTTGCCTTGTATTAATCAAAACCAGAGCAAAACACAACCTCAAAACCAAAGCAAATGCTCTTGATCTGTTCCTTGGCTATGAAATATCTTGTCTTCTATTTTTGCTTGCGATTACGTGCAGAGTAGTGAACATTAAGAAAATCTCTACAAAGCATGGGTACCTCTGGTACTTTGATGGCATTGTCAACTCAGGTAAAGAGAGAGATAAATACTGATATTGATAGGACAAGCATTTTAACCAAAATACGGTTGTGATTAAATTGATAGTATTAGCAAACTGCTTTTATGTTGGGAATTGAACACAATCAATAATTTTCAGAGCACTGCAGCAGCAGGAAGACTACTCATTAAATTAACTTAAATCAAAATCACCTTGTGAATGGATTCAGCGTTAGGAATAAATACTCTTATCATTTATTTTGATATATAAATGAGAACTCCTAACAGTTTTCCCTCCACTCCCCGTTCTTCCATTAAATTTGTTTGAGTCCATTGCTCCCTCTGGGCTGCACAGGTGTACATGCTACAGAAATTTGGCTTGATGCACATTTACCTCTTCCCTCCAAACACACAACTTCTTGGGAGCTCTCAGCTTCCACTTACAAAAAAAAGAAAAATCACATTATGTAAATGGCAAATCAAAATTCAGCATTTACTAGTTGCTGAAAAGTCTCTAAAAACCTGCTTGTTTAGTGGTAGTGGCAACCCAGAACTTCACAGCTCTCATTCTCTGCTCTCATATGGCACAGTTCTGCCACAGGAACCCGCCCCATAACTTGAACTGGTGTCAGTCAGAACCAGAGGGCACAGCATAAGATCCCCGGTTGTAAATATCACTGGACCACTCTGAAGTGGGCTCATTTCTGGCTTTGCCTTAAGCATCCTTTGAAGGGCTAATTCTGTTTCATTTCCCTCTATTTTCAGCTATTTAGCATAATTAATTTGATCAGACCAGCGAAAAGAATGCTTCTTTCTTTCATGCTGCAATGATGCAATTTCTTTGACCCCCATTTCCACCTTTTAGATATAAGAGATTCACATATTTAGAAACAGTGACTACTGCATTATTAGCCATTATATTTACAGAATAATTACATCAGTAGTTGAAAATACATATTTATCTATTTCCAAAATGGCAAATTTTCAGGTTGCCTCAATGCCATGTGCATTTACACCTCCTGTCATGTTGCTCCAGTTAAATATATTTTCAGGAAACTGAACTGTGTAACTTTTGGAAAACATGGGAAATATGACCAAAAGTTGTTGTCGTAATAAAAAAAATGATCACCTTTTAGGAAAAAGTGATGTACGTGTACAATATTAGCAGTTCATTAGTAACTATTAAGGAGAAATGCAGCTCTGATTAAATCCCAACTCTTGTCTAAACTTGAAGCTAGCTTAATCTTATGTTTTGAGATCATGAGAAGTTCAATAGACCTACAAGAAGAATAATATTGTACCCCGAAACTCAATCACACTTTTTAGAAAACTTTTTGATTCTTTTTTTAACGGGACTATCTGTTACTACAACTCCAACGCCTTAAACACATGCCTAACTTTAGGAGAGTAAAATGGCAATTAAATCAACATATGTTCAAAATCTGTTCCCCCTGAGAAGACCGCTGCAGATTTGAGGTGTGCACCCTGTCTGTTCTGGGTTACCTGTGCTCACAGCACACGGCATGAGGCAATGTTCTTTGGATGGCAGGTAGTATTTTGGCTCATTTTCCTCCATTCCTTTCTCATCCTTCCTCCTTTAAAGCCTATGTTGATTCTACAGGGTTTTGGGGAACAGAGACAACGGCAGATGTGGGATTTACCTGGGTTGCTTCCACCACTAGCCCATACTAATATTTCTTCATACAGAGCTTTCAAAGCAGTTTTGGAGGCTATAGGTTTATAAGCAACAAGGCAGAGGGTGGGCTCATAGATCACAGTGTCATGCTCTCAGTCAATATACATACAACATTCCAGATGCTGCTCTTGTGGCTTGGGCACACAAAAACCCACCTCAGTTTCACACCAACTCAATCAATCCTCTTCGCTCTTTCTTTTTTTCAATAGACATGCTATGATAATAATTAGGTTTTTGTTCAAAGCAGCCATTCTGTAAGACATGATACTCAAGGTAATACTTTTATTTTTATTTTATGGGTTCTTGTTTTGTTTTGTTTACAATTATCAGTGCCTGCTCCGGGTTCTCCAGAGAGCTTTTTTTCTGAAGCAGGTGCATTTTCAGCTCATGTAATGGATTTAGAGATATTTGGCCATAAATAGATAGTGTTAAACGCTGCTGTAAAAATGAGATAAATGTTTATTACCCAAAAGGTTAATAAAAAATCCACTTGGGACCCTCTAGAAAAGAATTAATCCCTTTAAGCCTGTATTGAACCAGTGACAGTTGCACAAGATTCACAAGCAAATTGCATCCCTAAAACATCTTAAAAGCAGAAAAAAAATATCCCAGACTGCACACCACAGTAAATGGAGGGAAGGAATTCATGAGATAGGTACCATTTATTATCTAATTTAAGCACTTAGTAGCAGCATCTGTTTACAAATAACCACTTTCAGCATTAGATAAGTCCCATGTTAGGCTACTGTTCCTTCCCAACTTTATTATCAACCAGTATGATTTTATCAGGGTAACACAGAAAATCTCAGCTGAAAACAATGAGCTGTAAAACAGTTCACAATCCAAAATGTCAGCTGGAACAGGAACCAGCACTTGCCAGGCACAAGACACTTCATGCATATACAGTATTTTCCCTGAATTTCATACGTTCTTAAACCTAGCTCTAATGGACTAAATACACTTGGCTTTTTACTCCCCTTACACCTTGCTGTTGAATACAGAAATGACAAGTAGTAGCCTGGCTGGAAAAATAATTTAATCTCATAGGAGTACACGTGATATTATAATCATCAGACCTGAGAGTTGCCCACGACAAAGTGAACCTAACATGATCTGTTTACACAACACACGGTCCTTCAATGCAAACTCTTCCACACAGGCACCTTTCCTGCTCCCCTTGGGGGCAGGCAGAACTTACACGCTCCCAAAATCAATATCCTTGTGGCCTCCCAAGGTTTTCGAGCACCCTCTTTCCTTATTTCCATTCATACCTCACTTCTGCTAGTTGTAAGTCTGCTTTTCCCAATCGATAGAATGGACAGCAAAACCTCTCTATTCGTGCTGGAGATGATTAGTGGAGTTAAGAATAATTTGGCCCTCTAAGTCTTAAACAACTTGGCTGTCATCCCCCCCTTCTGGCTGTCTGCTAGAATGAGACAATAAATCCAAGTTTGCTTCCCCAAAGGAATCCAGTGACTACCAGGGATGGTGGATTTGGGGTAGCTAAGAGCAGTAGATGATTTCTGCACCATTTGGCAGCCAATACTCCCATACATTCTGCTTTTATTCTCCTTATTTGTCCAAATCGCTGATGGATTCTGTCGACATGATGACCGTCTTTAAGGAAGGATGAAAAGCATGTAATATTCTGTGCCTATCTACATGACTACTTGAAGCAAACACTGGAGATGAACCTGAGTTAAAAGGTGCTGACTGAGATCTGAACCTCCCACGGGCTGCAAATGTACTTCTGGGACCAGTGAATTACGTATCTCAACAACTGAACACATCAGGAATGTAACTGTCAACGAGACATATGTAAGCCACAAATTTCAGCTCCTGAGGTTTTCAAACTCTGGATGGAAGGACCAGCCTGGTATACATCTTCAATGCATTTTGGTGGAAAAAGAGCTGCATAATATCAAAACATGAGTTTCAGCACTAAAATAGTGTGTGTGGTGTGACCTAATGAGTTGTAAAAGACCTTTAGCCAGAAAATACAACCTACTTCTTCCTCCTCTGACTCCTAGAGGTGAAATTACTGGCTGCACAAAACAGTTGCATTCAGTTTTTAGAAGGCTGGCATAGGATATAGGGATTGCAGGCTCGAACTTCATTGTAGGTACTACAGTCTTTGGCACAGCTTTTTTGTGCTTTCATCTCCAATTGCTTCCATCTCCTTGTAAAAACATGAAAAAAATAACCCTCTGTGAGATTGTTAGGGTCTGACAATGAAAATGCCTGAACTAAACTGATGCAAAATTTGGCCAGTTGCTGTTGTTTCTTTTTCAGGTCACTGTATTCAAATGCTGGTTTTATTTTCTCAAAAGAGTCCTGTAATTATTTTATGCTGTCTTTCCTCTTCTATTTATTGTCCCTGATACTTTTTCCAGCACTACAGAGCTCTTAGGAAATCTGTACCTTTATCCTCCCAACCACTAAAACCCCAGAAGACTTTTTTCTTTTACTAAAACCAAAATGTTTTGAGATATAATATAATACCATTCCTGTGGGCGCACCTTGGTAGCATGTGAGGAAATTCTGAGACTCCAGTTTATTTTATACTATGATGCTGTTTGCTAGAAATATATCCTGAAGTTAGTGAAGTATCACTGCACATCAGAAGTTTAATCTAGATCCTTCAATCCCCCCAAACTTTGTGATATTTTAAACTAGTGCAGAGCTTCAATTAACCCTGCCTTTGTGTATCCCCAGGTTGGAGTCCTGGACTGATGAAATAGCCTAACTCCATTCTGAGATTGACAAGTTATTAATTAGGACAGCAGGCCTGTCACAACCTCTAAGCCTCACCAGCATTTCCACTGGTTCCTTGGAGAGATGTATTGTCGCCTACTATTGGGATTAAGCCTTCTCAATTCCAAAATATAAGCCTCAGTCACGGCACCGGATTGAAAATGACGCTATTAGTATTTCTGCAGCCCGTTGGCCTGTACCTCTTCCAGTCTGGTTTTAAGGAAGAAGTCTCAGTTCATTGAAATCAGTGGGAGTTTTGCCACTGACTTGACTGGGGCCAGAATTTTACTCTACATATCTTACAGGAAATCCTGAGAGAAAAAATTTAATTAACAAAGATTATCAAGCACAGTGGAACAAACACAGCCTTGAAATATCCTCAGTTGTTTTAGTAATGGAGATTGTGACTCAGACAATGTAGGGCAGGACCTGATCTACAGAATCTTGCCATGGTGGCTGAGAAAGCAGCAGCCAATGCCACAAACTCTGATCAACTAAAAGTGATTTATTGTGATAGGACAATGCTCAAAGCACTTGAAAAAACCCCTTGAGTTAACAATGCTGTTGGACTTCAACAAAATAAAGGGAAGCTTTTACAGGGGATGATTGAAGGATTCTTGGGACTCCCTGTAAATTGAACTCTTGCCTTGACACAAAGGCATGGTGAGAACATACAGATTTGGAATCAAGAACTGTACGTTTTCATATTACTGTTTGCATTGTATTACTTTATTGTTCTCTAATGAGGACATAAACATACAATAATGGCAATCAGATGCGGCATGAACTCTGTTTAACAGAGTTTTCAGTTGCATTGTTTTTACCTTCCACTGGTTTAGGCAGGGAGCAGAGTGTGTGTATATACAGCGTGAACACAAAAAAAAAACCCAAAACAAACAATTGTAACAGGAAAATATCCACACTAGGGCTTTACTGAGAGTGTTGTATCCCATTTGAAATATTCACATTTACTACCAGGTACCCTGAAGAATAGCCACGGTGCTAAAACATGAGTGCTTGTGCAGCTCTACTGGTTTAGAGACAGCTGCTTTTGTTGGATTAGATTCACAAGAAAAGCTCTAGCCAACGCCATGTAGGTCACCATGTGGGGTTCTAGCACTTGCCACACTGCAAAAACATTATTTAAGACCAAATTTTGTGAAGGAGCCAAGGGCCCTCTGTAGCATCTGGGTGTGCTGGTTTCTAGTTCATTGCTCAGAGAAAAATACATGGTTTCAAGACAGAAAATGGAAAGGGATTAATAGAGGGATTTTTGTACAATGCAGAGCAATGCCCAGTCTCAGATTTGAGTCCCCTGTGCATTTATCAAAGCCATCAATGTACAGCTTTATAGTCACTGTTTTCAAAACATCCACAGGCCTGTAGACATCACGTAGCATTAGTACAAGCACAGTATGTAGAAAAGCAACACCACTAAGAATGCGTATCTAATTGCACCCCAGCCTGGATAATACCAATTTCCACAGTAAAGCTGTAGTCAGTCATAACAATTAAAAAAATCCTACCTTTTCCTTCCTACCCTTTCTAGTCAGCCTTTCTCAAAGCACTTCCGAATGAATACTATTTAACTGCTGGGTTTGAGAAAGGACTTAGTTATCTTAGATTAAGTTTCCAGTAAGCAAGGGTCAACACTGCAGATTTATGCATTACTAATGTAACACACACTGGCTATCACACCTATTAGCTGAGAGCTCCAGAACTGCTGGAGTATAGCGACTACACAAAAGCACATTCCCATTCTTGGGAGAGTTCAAGTCTAGGTCATTTTGGCAACAGATATAATGGAAAAGCATTGCTGTTCCTGGCTGTGCTGGAAAAATAAAAGTCCAGCTTCAGTCAGTTTGGGACCATGAGAAGGGGAAGACTCTCATCCAAACTTTAACACTTTGCTCTTTACACAGCTAGACATGTTAGATGTTAACTAGCACAGTCCAAATAAGAAATCAGACCAAAACCTGGGATACACACAATTCTGACATAAAAAACTGGCTGATGACCAACAGCCAACACTGTCATGTTCATGGAGAACTGAGGAGGCACTCAGAGGAGGATATTGCCCAGGAGCCATGCAAGAAATTCCCATCATCATTTTTCTAAAAATTTCCCATAAAACCTTACTTTAAAACCATAAACAACAGTTCTCTTTTCCCATCTACCCCATCTGCAGTTCCTCCTCTGCCAAGAAGATGCCACAGAGCTCTCCCTTTTCCTGCACCACCAGAAGCAAAAGCTACTCTGCCACCAAGGTGAGGACCTCAGAAACACCTGGGTGCATCCTTGGGGTTTAAAAAGATTCAGCAGGGTATCATCAGGGTCACCTGGCCCTGCCTTCAGGCTTTTTACTCCTAATAATGCGTTCTGCAAAAGATTGAGCTGGAAATGGCTTTCAGGTGGAGAAACTAATCAAATGCAAAGACCTAGGTTGTCCCCATAAGCATGAAATGGCAAAATGCCTTTTTTTTTTTTTAACAGAGTCATTTTCCAGGATGGATTTATATCCTGCAGTGTTCACAAGGCCTGTGTTTTCACAGCATCTGAGGCAAACAAAATGCTCTTGATGAAATACCAGCTCTTACTGTGTGCAGAACATGGCATTAAATTTATAGAGCAAAGGAAGAAGTGGTTTACTTGCCTTGAGGGGAATTGAGAAGTGACAGTAGGCACTTAACAGCAAGTTTCAATTACAGCATTTAAATATAATTGCATAGTCTGTTAATCTATGTCAGGGTGGCATCATTTTAATATGATTGTCACAGATTCTTTCTAATAGGAGTGATGTGAGTGAAGCTGAGCCTACGGAAAAAGTTCAGTTCCAGGTCTTAATATACACTCTAATTCTGTCTGTCAATTATGCTACAGAATAGTTCAAATAAAGGTCTGGGGATCTAGAGGATGTAGCTACCTTTATTAAAGTACTTCTATTGTAAATAGATGTGTGGGTCAGGAGACAGTTATCATTTGGTCTTGTTATTTTTTATGAGCCTACCACTATTAGAATAGACTCCTGTGTATAATCATTTAGATGTGTCATGGAATCTTATATAAATGGAAACCGTGAAGTGAAATAACAAAAATTACAGCTTGACCTCTGCAAAAATGTTCATTTAGCCACTCCCGTTTGTGCAATATATATAGTATTACAGGAGACAATTATAACCCAAGGATCAAAAAGCACTTTGTATACCCTTTATAAACTCCAAACTTTAATTATATAATGGAAATTTAACTATACAAAGAACTGAGATTGATGTCTAGTAGGTAAACTTCAAAACTTAAAATAGGCATTACTCTTCTGGTAATGGTAAAAATGGTAAAAATATGCAGACTGTTTCTTCTGGTGTAAAAACCACATGAAGGTGTCCTGCCTCCTGCTCCCCCACATCTAGGTCTGCATTGGGATTTACTGCCTCCACAGTTGTGCTTTAGGAACTGATTGTATGGCTGCACTTCAAACTTGATCAGAATTTATGCAAGTTGAAGAATGTCCACTTTTAGAGGGTTTTTTTGCCCAAATCAGCTCACTGATGTGGTTTAGAAAGCACAGTTGCATCAACAAAAGTATTGTAGCTCAGGGGCTGGAATCAACAACAGCAGTAAAGAGAGAGAAATTGTTTATAACAAGCTTCCCAAATTATTTTCTACTGCTGAAGAGTATTTAAAATGTCACTATACAGGCACAGATTTCTGGTCCTACACCTTACCAAATGCTGTAGATGTTTTGTAGGCAGTAAACTGAACATACATAAACAGAATTTACAAAAATGCTGTCACCTCCTTGGAAGAATCCACTTTTATTGTAGTGATGACCATGATCAACCAATAGAATAAAACAGGTCCACAACACAGAAAACAGAGGGTGGAATTGCAAAGCAGTAATTATCAAAACTTCCTTATTTTTGTGAAAATCATCACTAGATCCTTCAACAAGTTTGCATCTCATATTAAACTATCACTGCCACCAACAAAACTACCCCCGAGCACCATGCTGGCACTTGGGCTGCTGTAATCGTGCAGGAAGGATGCCACTTACTGAATCACTGGATTTTCCTTGGCCGTTTCCCATCCAACACTACAGGGCTTGGCTGTGTTTAACTCTCAAGATCAGGCAGGATCTCAGCCAACATTGCATGGCCACATATTTTCTTAACCCTCCGACCAGCTGCCATGCTAAAAACACAAGTTGCAAATGCCCAGCTACATAATGCCTTAAATTTAGGATGGTCTTTTCTAGCACTTTATTGTACCAGTCCCCACCCAGTTACTTTTATTTATCGGTCACTCTATTTTCTCTGTGGTCATTTTGGTAGCGGTATAATTTTTAAATAGATTTTCTTTCATGGAAAGAACCCAATAATATCAAAATGCGGAGTTTCTCCTAAAATGACCTTTTCTGAAACAATGGCTATCCTGGGGGCTTATGAGAAGAGACCCAAAAAAAAGGGATGTACATTTTGGAAATCAGTGAAGCAAGTGAGTGATTGTCCTACGAGCCCTTGGACAACACTGCACAGAGCTACCATATGTTTCCTAGTGCTCCCCTAACTGCCAGCTGTCTCCACCTTGCTCCTTCCAAATGGCAGAGGGGGCGGCCGAATTGCCAAAATTGATGTTTTGACCTGCAGTTATAGGCAGAGAACAGGCTTGGGGTCGGTTTGATAAGAACATAAGCTACATATAAGTGGAGCAAGGACAAAATAAGGTCATGTCGTTCCACTGCTGTCACGCGAGGGTAACTGAGGAAAAATAACAATACAGAGGCATTTCTGCTAAAATAGGGGGAGATGAAAACAAAGCCCAGATTCTGAGCAGCATTTTACGTCCATTTTTCCCTTCACTGGGAGAAGAGGCAAATGTCATATAAAGTGCCAGGCAACAGAAAATTGGATCCGCTGCCCTTTGAATTAATGTGATCTCAATGAGGATAAGCCTAAAACAAATGAGTTGTTGAAAAATGTGCAGGCTGGGGAACCTATTGCAATCACCATATCATAATCTCCTTTCTCAGGATGACCCAATTTGCTTTCTTCTGTCTCTTCTTATCCCCTCTTCCACCATTCCTGGCCATGTTGATGGAGAATCATCACAATAAGTCTTAGTTTGGGCTCTGTGCCACACTGGTCCTTGTTTCTAAAGATTGGTGCTTAGAATTTCTGCATGATTTGGGGTGGAAGGGACCTTAAAGATCATCCAGTTCCAAGCCCCCTATCATGTGCAAGGATGCTATGCACTAGACCTGGTTTCTCCAAGCACCATCCAACCCAGCCTTGGACACTTGCAGGGATGGGGCAGCCACAGCCTGTCTGGGGAACAGGAGAGGTGCACCGCAGTGAGCGGCCTCCAGCACGCAGGACTGGCATGTCCCCAGTGCCTGCTGGACTCGGAATTTTTGCTCACACAGACCTCCTGCCACAGGAGGAGTGAGCATGCTTGTGCTTCTAAACATTATGAGGATGTTTGATGGAAGCCGTTAGACCGGGAGAAGAAAAGCCACTGTTCTGCTGAATTACAGTGGTTGCTCCCTGATCCTGTTGCATCACTTAAGACAGTATAGAAATCCCTGAGAAACCATGTGTGAGATACCAGGCTCTTAACATAATTTTCATGATTATTTTTTGAATGCTTTGTTACAGTGGTGTATCTGGTGATTTTTCATCATTCCAGATGGAATTCTAAAGCTTCCTTCTTACGAAACATTAAACTGGATGGGTTATGACTGCCTGATTTGAGTTACTCTCTAAGGTATGCATCTCATGGGAGATTTTATGAATAAAAGCTTTTAATAATGAAGCACATAATAGGCAGGTGTGAGGCAGAATGTAGGAACACATCCTTATCTCAGTCATAAACTGAAAGCTTGGAAGAAATGTTAATAAACTGTTAAAAGCCTTTAATTAAGTGTGGCCCTAATAAATTGTGTGCTGCTTGCATGTGTGAACTTAAGAGATCATAAAACCTCAAAAGCTCTTAGGAATTTTGCCCCAGGGCACCTGGAGACACTGAACATGCCACAGGTTCTAGGAAAGGCAAAAAACAGTGCAATCACTTTGTCAGTCTTCATTGCCCCTGTACCTTCCTGAGGGTTTCATGACCTGCAGAACAAACAGTGCCTGGATTCACATGCTACAGCCAGGCTATTGACCAACTACGCAAAATCAGACAGGAAAATGCGAAAAAATGCTTAATTTGTTTTAACTACCTTTCATAAAAAAGCAAGACCTGCAGAATGAGGCTCCTGAGGTCATGGGTTTTAGGGGAAACATGCTATCTCGCTGCATTGTGACCTTTAATATTTTGTAAACATATCCTGAGGACAGCTAAGCTTCTCCAGGTTGGATAAAAATCAGTACTTAGAAGAGAAAGACACACTGAATGAACCTATACATACACTAAGGAAGCATTTATCACAAAGCTGACAGTATTAGATCTCAGAGAATCCTCAGAGAATTGCTCCTACCTAGCATTCCAAAAACCTCAGTTTGACCCTGCATCCAAAGACTTACACTAAGACATAAATTCACAGA
Organism: Machaerirhynchus nigripectus; assembly: GCA_013397975.1. Classification (NCBI taxonomy): domain Eukaryota; kingdom Metazoa; phylum Chordata; class Aves; order Passeriformes; family Dicruridae; genus Machaerirhynchus; species Machaerirhynchus nigripectus. The sequence goes on along the minus strand of VZRQ01009750.1, from coordinate 628,791 downwards.
GAAGCCTGGGCTTCATTGGCTCTAATTCTCATAGAAGTGGTTGTTTCAAGTCTCTGCTTTTGAGGCTTCCCAAGGCAGTTCTTGCTGGAATCCACAAACTTCAAGGGGCTGTTCAGCAATCATAGATCATGGTGGCACCAGGTGAATGTCTTCAGCCCTGGAAGACAACCAGAAGTGAAGGATATTCTGCTGGATTGCTGAACTGACTATTAACCAAACAGGAATTTTCTCCACTCTAGATTTTGTTTGCATTGCCAGGTTGAACTGACTCTGTTCTTGGTAATTTGCTCTTGTAACTTCCAGAATGCTCTGCACTTCCAAGACTTCCTTAGTACAGAATGGTACAAACAGCAAACCGAGCTCAAATAAATAAGATGGTGCTCCCTGTGCATGTACTGAACACAAACACACAGAGATTCATTACTGAACTTCCGCTCTCACATCCATATGTTGTTGCATTTCCCTAATGATGCTTCCACCGTGCCAGTGTCTCCTCCTGAACAGGAGATGCACAACAGCTGGTGAAACGGGACAAAGTCAGGGGAGAGCAGCTATTAGAGGAGTTAACTGGTGAAGCCTGGACACCACTAGGAGACATTTTCCATGTCACTGTGCATTCAGCGTGGAATCTGTGTCATCACATGGTGCGGCAGTCTTGGCAAATCTGTTCCAAAGCTGAGTCTGCTGGCACTTTGCAATTACCATCATCCCTGCTGTCGTTGCTCTTTGGCTGCCTCACTGCAAATGGTGTTCTCCTGTCACCTCTGCTGCCACACAGACAGACAGGGCTCAGTTTAGTTCCAGCCTACCTACATAGTCTGTCACCAGGCTGAATGGGAATACTCTGGACTCCTTTTAGATGGTATTTGTCCATAAGAGACAGCCTGAAAAGCAGGGATATAATTAGTTTATCTAGGAATAGGGGAGGAATTCCTGATTTTCTACAGGCATAAAAGTATTCAAGTCTGCTCAGTTCAGATGTTATTTTTTCAGTGAAGATCATGCAACAGATAAAGAGTCCATGAACTTCAGGCATTACACCTGAATTCTTTAAAGGGACAGCAGACATTGCTGGGAACTGGAATTTGGCTTGTGTGTAAATCATCACAAGAGTGGATAAACTATGCTGGTGTTGAAGTAATTTTGCATCTGTCAGAGGCAGTTCCTTCTACATAAAACTGTATTCACTGTGGATTTGCAGTTATAAAAATGGAAAGTCATGAGGACAGAGGAGCTCCTGGCTCATTTGTCAAATGTTGGGAGCATATCATGCTGTACTGGACAAACTTGTTTTTCCCGCTGTGCAGATCCTTTTCTGCATTTCACCCCTTTCATATATCCAAATAAACTGTTCATTATTTTACAGTTTTTGAGGAATTCTTCAAGGCAGTTACTCTGTTTCTGTACTTTGTACGGAAAGTAGGATATTACTTATCATTCCATTCTGCTGCTCTCATTTACCGTGGAGAGAACACATTTGTTGTTCACTGACCCCTCTGGATTGCAGGACCAAATTTTAAAGGGATTTGCTCTACATCCACCTTATGGGAGTCCTGCTCAGTGTGACTAACTCCCTGCGCAAACACGTAATTAAACGTAATACTTGAGGATTTTTGCTTGGGTTTTGAGGTTTTTTTGTTTGTTTGTTTTTTGGGGTAGTTTTTTTTTTTTTTGTTTTGTTTTGGTGTTTTTTTCCCCCCTGAATCTGCATGCAGCCAAATCTTTGGGCAAATTTTATGGAGGTTGAATTCTCATCTTAGCAAGAAACCAGCTTGAATGTTCTCGGGGCTGACAGCAATGGGCCGCTTCATACATCCAGTACACTGACACAGGTCTACAAGCTTTTAGCAAAAAGAAAATTTAAAAGTTGGATTCATTATCCACATGCCACATCATTGTGCTAGGACCAGCAGAGTAACAACTGCACATACAGATATCTTCAGAGAACTGCTGGTTTGCAGTATTTTTTTTTCCTTTGCCAACTCCTGAATAAAAGGAAACAATGTCTGTACAACCTCTACTTCTTTCAGGAAATTCCCCGTCTCTGAAAGGTTTTGTTAGTTCTTTCATTAAGCGGCTATTAAATTGCATGATTTTATTTACAAAGCAACAACAAAAAAGTTCAGTCTTCTGATGTAGAAAATTAAATGCTAGTCTTTAAATGCTCTTATTATTTGGAAACCCATTGTTTCAGTGCCCAGCTTTCTTTACTCTGTCCTGTACAACTGAAAAAACCTTCAGTTTAATTTTTTCTGGCTTTAATATATTTTTCATACCACTTACCTATGTATTTTACTCCCTTCCTGCTCCTAGCTGCGGAATTGCAACAGTGAACCTGTGGCATTTAGGGATAATGCAGGTTTTTTTTGGATACCTGGCCCAAAACAGAGGGACCAAAAGGACGAAGTTATTTTGTTCTACTTGTCCCACATAAGCCAGATACACAAAATATATAGACATGCACAAGCCTCTCTGAACATTCCTATAGACAGGATCTCTGCTGGTTTTGGCGAGCAAACTCCCCTCCAGCGTTTTCTTCTCAAGCAATCAGAAGACTTCCCTGATACCAAAACCAAGTAATTTTCATCCAGCGTGTTTGGACGAACCTAATCAACATGATGTGACCATTTATTTTAAAGTCTACAGGACGACAACTAGACCAGTGCAGTACGACTTGGAGCAATTTTTACTCTAAACTTTACCAGACATTGTCTGCTTTAGTTTATCTTTATGGCTGGTTCCTTAGCTTCTGGCAAGGCAAGTATTTAAAAAATGAACATATGTTGCATAAAATGACAATGCATGTAAATTAATTATTTGACTCTGACATACATTTCTAGTGTAGCCTCTTCCTGGAGAGCAATCTCTATAGTTCATGATTCTGATCGTGTTCTGTGAAGTCTGTGAGGCCAGTTAAAATGCAGCTGCATCTCACAAGTCATTCATTACCTGCAAATGCAGGTGAGCATCCTATACAAAGCAAAGATGAACTTTCAAATAATTGATCTAATGAGGATGGGGAATATTGGAGTAATTAGTGCTTTGAGAGTAGCTGTTAGGGTGGATAAGCTCCTTCTGTGGATGATGGAATGCCTGATTTCTGGATTCGAGTTACTTACATGCAGTGCAGGTTCTATTTACTCATCTGCCTTGTAGATCAATTGTAGATAATTTTTTTACGTAATGTCAAGTAAATACAAAGCATTGTGGTTAATAGCTTGAAGAGTGCTAATAATAATCATGCTTTTTGCTTACTGCTCCCCAAATAACCTTCCTGACTGGATTTCTTTTCTTAAAAACTGAAACTGAATGAGAGAAAGCAGAATCAGAACTGCCTGAAATGTCAAATCTTAGGAGCACAGCTTGGAGCGCAGACAGATGGACCTAGCAAAAAGCAACTGCATATAAAAGTGCTATAATCCGTTGGAGCAGCATGTTAGTCGAGAACAATCAGATTCAAAATTGTTCCTCTGAAATTTTCTCGCTGGCAACCAAACATCGTGACTTTTGTCATCGTGCTACGAGGATGAATCAGATGGGTGACAAGAGCCAGGGACTGGAGAGAAAGCAGCAGATGTGAAGACAGAAAAGTGAAGCCAGCACAAAATGCCGCTATCGCTTTCGAGGGGAGGTAGTGATTATGGCATTAATCAACATTCCATAATCAATGGCAAAAACCCTGAGGAGTGCCAATATCTATTCATCTTTATTTATGCATATGCCAATCCTTCTTTATAATGTTGTCCCTGGGAGTAGTTTCTAGGTTATAAAGATTGTTGCCATGAAAAGAGATAATTGTAGTTCATGACCTGGAGGCCAAGGTAGTGCATAATGACGCTATTGTGCTCCGGGATGTACAGGGAGCTCTAGAATGAGGGTGGAATGTAACCAAATACGGCATTCCAGCGGAAAGTCAACAATTTAAACAGAGCATTTTAAACAGAAAATCCTAGCTGTGCTATTAGAAATATGCTTTTGCCAGGATGTAATTACACAGAAAACCAAATTATATCACAAAAGTGATAGCATTCTTGACATCAACAGCCAAAAAAGTACTTTACCCCAGGAACTCACCAGACTTGTGAACAATGGGAAGTTGTGTTGGAGGGCTGTTAGCCTGGGATGGAATCCTACCTTTGAGTGCATGATGCTTAACTCCTTCCTTGCCTCTTGAGCAATGCTTTCTGTCTTGCTCACCCCATAATTACATCCAATATCTGCCATATTTGAGACTGAGAACTATTTCCCTGTATAGTACTAACACGTCCTGGTTATAAGCCTTAAAATTATCTAAGAAAGTGTCTGGCTTGGCAACTTTTAAGCCTGCTATTTCCAGGAGGCTTCGGCTCAGCACACTGGATAAGGAGGCCTCAGGGATATTTTGCTGGTTTTGGCAAGGACTACACTAAAATCCTGAAGCAATTCTGACTTCTCCTCTTTCTGGTTGCAATCTCATTTTCTATTTTCAGCATAATTTTAGTAGAACACCAGAGTGCCTTTTTTTATGCTCAGACATACAAATAATAAGTTGCATCACACCAAGTTGGAAGATGACATGATTTTTGGAAAGACTTGAATGTTAAAACTTTATGAGAAGTTTGATTTAAAACTATAGTCTACACCATGTTCCCTAGGGAAAAAGACAAGTCTCCTTTAAAGCTTGGAAATGATGCTCCATTTGCATTGCATGGATCTGAATATACTGGATTAAGTTGCTTTATGTGATGTTATGTGACTGAACGTAACCAAGTATAACCATATGGTCCATAAAGTAACTTGTGAAATAGACTTGCCTTACCCTGGGAATAGATGTTGCTCATTTACGATCCCCAAAATATTCTGTGTCTGAATTGCTTGCAAGTAGTATGAGGGAGATGGGCTGTGTTTTGAGGCTGGTGCAGCAGCCAGACAGAATCCTGACACCAGCTCAGCTATAAAATATACTTGTAGGTCAAAGCTACAGAACAATCTGTATCATGCTGGTTGCTGTCGTTAGCGTTTCCTAGTGCAGATCTGTTCAATATATAAAAATGCTAAATTACTGATCCTGGTTCTGTTAAACTGAAGGCTGTAAAGACTATCATATTATTCTGGTTAGTTCTCCAAGGAGAAGAATAATCTTGGAATCTAGTTCTCCTACACATCTACCTCAAGGATAAAACAATCTGTTTGAAGTGATCCCAATTCATTCCTCTGCAGATTTAGTCCCTGTCTGCTATCTTTGACAGCTAATTCTTTCCCATTCTTTTGATGTGTAGTTTAATGACATAAAACTACATTAGCACTTCTCAAATATTTCAAATACACACTTTTTCTGGTTTGTCTTATGTAATAATGATTTGTAAATCCTAGAAGCTTTCCTGACACACCTTGCACGACTCTTATTTGCATTTTCAAGTTGGTCACTTATAGTAGCACTTGGATGTTGCAGAGCCACTGGATGTTACTAAGATGGACCATAATTACAAAGTTAAGACTCAGATCACAGTTGCATCAATATCCTGGATTAATCTGAATTCAGAGCCTGGGACTAGGCTATGACAAAAAATACAGAATTTAAACAAGAGTCTTCCCCAGGACAAAGAATGCTTCGATCCAGAATTTTCATCAAAACTTTTTGCTGATATCTACCTTTTTTTCACTTCAAAGAATGGCTGGGCATAGCTGAATACTAAAAACATGTTCCTGTGAGAACAGAATTGGAGCACACTGAGAAGTGGAGATTCAGCTGACTTTCTTTTCTTTGTTCTTTATCGTCAATAACACCCATGAAATTCATATTTTAAAGTAAACAAAAGGACAGAGAAGAAAGAATAAATAATGTGATCAGCAGATTAATCTAGTAATCTTATGGTAATACTGGCAATAACCACTGTTGTCTTAAAGCACGATGAACAGCGCTTTTTGATTAAAAAGGCATGGAAAAATGCACACTCTGCTTCTTAAATATCTTAATGAAAATAGTTTTATTAACAGATACATCCTTTCCCAGTTGCCTGTGAACTGAGTAATACTAGATAGAAACCAGTGGCTAGGTAAGTAAATCAAAAGGAGACACTTCTGATGAATGTCCAGAGGCAGTTCTGTATATTACATGTTGCAACCTTATAATTAGAAAGTGAAATCTAGATTCAAATATTGCATAAACTACCTGTTGACTTTATTAGATCAGTACTTCTTTATTACCTCTTAGATTATTGGGAGGCATCCATAAATATCTAAACCCCTGCTAAGAATATAAATCCAGAGGTGATGAACTCTATCTCATTATGGAGACTTACGCCTTTAACAAGAAAAGAGAATATTTGATACTAATAATAAAGTTCTTCACAAATTTCCTAGGGAGTTTCTTGACTATATAATCTTGTGTGGTTACTCTGTTCATACCCAGTTTCATGTGCTTTTTGAAGACTGATAATTCATCCTTTCTATTTTGTTAAATAAGAGATTTCAGAAGTCATATAACATCTCTCTCTGTGCATGTGTGTCTGCATGTGAATGTGCATGTACATGTAGGCAAATTTCTCCCTACTTTGCACTCAGTGCCACACCAATCCACACACAACTCTGTTTTGTCAATTTTTTTTTCCCGGAGTGTTTCCGCAGATGTCTGTGGTAGAAGTATCAAGCCCTACTCATGAATGTTGGATGAAAAAAGATAGAGATATTGGCTTCCCCACTGCTCAAGGAACTCATTTTTGAGACATATTTCCCCTCCAGAAGTAGCTGAGTGCCTGAACTATTTAGACTTAAATTACAGTGATGGGAACTAAATGTAATTGTCTTACCAGATATTGAATTCTTTCCACATCTGGCATTAACATGAAGTGATGAAATAGGCAGGAAAAGAGGAATTAGAGGTAAAGAAAGGTAGGAATGTATATTCATTCCTAAAAATCAAAGCTCTGGGTGCTATGTCCTTTTCACAGTATTCCACTGTCCCTCAATTTCTTCCTAAAATGTCATTTGAGCAGGTGGCCAGAAGAGAAAGCAAGTAAACTCACAAGCAAATAAAAGAAAACTTGCTCTCATTATTTCATATCTAAAAGTCCAATACTAAGACACTAAATGTAGAAAAAAAAGTGGAAATAAAGTTTTTTTGACCTTTGTCCTTTGGACACCAGCTAGATCTTTTTTCCCCACTGTGACTGATAAGCGTAGCGAAAAGGGAATGAAGCCATGCCAAGCATGTCCAAGTTCTTCATTTCCAAGCCTTCTGTTTCCTTCTGAGAAAGGGAGTAACCTCTGCATATTACATTATTAAGCTGCAACTAACAAAAATAGTGTCTCCTTCCTGTCACACTTTACATCAGACCAAGGACATGCAAATCATGAGACTATAGATTTATTTTACCTTATTTCATTAAATATGTATCTGTGAGGGAAACAGGCACAGCCAGGATTATTCCCTTAGAACAATTTCATAAATTGCATATGTTCTGCACAGACTTTTAGGCACAGACTAAACATCCATCACTCCTTCCTTAGATATTTTCCTCAGGCCCTTCATTTTATTTTCCTCTCCCCTCTGGGTTATAGAAAGTTGAGCCATTTTCTCCATAAAATAATCATCTTCCTAAAATAAGAAAATAGATGCTTCTGACAACTGTATATCATTATGGTATTCAAGCTACATAAAATAATCCCAACATCTGTTTCTCTGTCAATTTTCCAAACCCCAACCTACTAATAATATGCTAGACGGATGATAAAACCAACTATCACGCTATCTGGATCCTTCTGATTAAATAAATGCAATGTGGATGTGTGGCAGCTTTTGTGACAACACAAAAATGTATCGAAAAAAATAGATGCAAAAGGAATCACAACAAAAAAAAGGGAATCACAACCAAAAAAAGGAGCATATGTCACCGATAAGCAAACATCAAAAGTAAACTCCAGAAACATAATTTTAAGACCTGTCATTTATCAGAATAAATTTGACCTGTTCTGTTTTTACAGTTCTATCTCTTACAAGATGGTTTCTAACAGGTTTTGAAATCATGGCTGACCAATGATAAAACTCTCTTTTTCTGAGTGTGTCTAATGCTCAAAAAGATGTTCTCTTGATTGACCTTAACATTTCACCCTGGGTGCTGCCATCCTGGGACTGCTCGTTATCAGTGGGCAATCATTTTAGTGCTAGGAGTTCTGCAGTGATTCTGTTGTCATCCAGTCACGCAAGAAGGTTAAGAACGTTCCATTGCATGTAACTGTGACCTTGGTTAAAGTTTAGGAAACAATAGCTGGATTTGATAAAATGTTTTTCCCTATGTTGGAGCCATAGATGAGGCAAGAGGCAAAATGAGGCTGTCATGACATCCATTTCTTGAAAAGATCTTTCTTCTGCTCAGTACATGTGATTAATGACTGTAGGTACCTACGAATGGCAAACTGCATCAAACTGGAGATCCTGCTACTTAAATATCCCATCTCCAGAAACATACAAGAACAGAACAAGTAGACAAGTAGGCAGTGATAACCTTCCCCCAAGTTCTGACAAGCTGGATTGTATGAATTGCCAAAGCTAGAGATGGTGTTCTTTGCATGGAACAGCCCCTTCTGCATTTGGATTCTCTCAGTTTGAATAATCAGGCTTTAGAGTGGCCTTCTTGTGGTTTCTACAGCTGTCTGGATGCTGCAGCTTGGAAGAAGTCATGTTATTATCTCTCCATCTTTCTTGTGCTATTTAATTTGAAAAGAGAAACTGCAGCTGCCTCCTTCCTCTTCAGTGACTGTGCACCTAACTTCCAACTAATTTTGACTGCACGTTCCTGTATAACCCTAATACCTCCCTTTGTCTGTAACTGGCTTTATGAATGAAGGCACGGTGATTAAATTACAGTGATGACATGCCTGCATTGACTTCTCTGCTATGCATTGTGGTATATGACAGGGTTTGTTGTGTAAAGCCTCTCAGGCTATTAGTTGTCTGAAATAATCTTGCAAGAAAAGGTTTAGTTTTTAATGATAGCATTCTAAGTATCTAAATGGAGCTGAGAATGGGGAAAAAAATGTAGAAGTAGAAAACTTATGATAGAACACCTAATTACAATAACGCACTCCAGGGCTCAAATTATCAAATGATAATTTACACCTAGGTGATTTGACAGCACTCGGCCTTTGGCCTTCTGCCTAACAACACAATAGGCGTAAATCATTACCAAGCGATTCACACCCTGTCATGTCTTATTGCTTAATTAATTTGTCTAAAAGGCTTTCCATGAGAACTTAGAGCAAATGCCTTTGTTGTACATCTTTTCGTATGGGGGTCAGTACCTGCCCTCTCTGTCATTCTCAGCTCTCATTTCAGCCTGCTGTAGTTTAACAGCAAATTTTTGTTTTTTCCATGCAGTCATTTAAATTGATGTTTGCATTTTGTGCTGTCTTCTTTTAGGTGAGTTCATCAGTTGTTCAGTGGCTGCTGTGGACCCATGGATGAAGGTTAAACTCACACTGAGTTTAGGACTGCAGAGGGCCTAGAACTGATCTTATGGGTCACCGGAACATTGCACTCAAGCAGTTAAAATGTTATTTTTATTAACTTGTCAGTGTATGTTTATTCAAGAAGCAATATCAACCTCATATATAATCTTAGAACAAGTAAAGCTGTATTGTTGAGGCAGACATTAAATATTTTGAATGTAAATAATGTATAGTATACTCTTGCAATGATCCAATCCAAAGCCCTGGCACTGTTCTGGAGAATAATAAATCTGATGATACAAAAAAAGGAGTTAAAAAAATTTATGGGGTATATAACTACTGATAGCCATTAGATAGGATGATCCAGCTGCAGTCTTGAGTCTTTAAACTACTGATTGTTGAAAGCCAGAATGATTTTACAAGGGAAGTGACCCTGGAATTCATTTCTGACTCCTTTAGTAGGGAGGATGTTAGGTTAGATGAATCAAACATGCCAGAAAGCTTATTTATGTTCTTATGAACAGTGATAACCAGAATTTCCTAATCACTCTTTTCTGCTAGAAAAAAAGACAAAATTGACAAGAAATATTCCATAAGCCTCTGCAATGAAAATTTTTTCTAGGTGTTTACTTGAGCCCTACCCAATCCTCTTCAAATGCTTCCTTTACCAAAATAATTTGCCTCTGCTGAGAACAAGGGAACAAACAATATGTGACCTGTCCTGGCATCCAGAATAGCCACTGTTGGCAGTTATCCGGGATCTGGAATGATGAGCATGGTACAAAACTGAAGGTGGGAGCCATAAACTTGTGACATTCGAGGCAAGGGAAAAGCTGGAGATAGGAATTACATCTTTGGGTAAGCAATGGTCTCTCAAGGAAAAGCACTTCTGAGGTAAATGTGTTGCCTAATTTCCCCTTGTTCTAAATGCTGGGAGTTTTAATAAAAATCATTGCTCTTGTAAATTAAAAAAACAAACAAACAAACAAAAA
>VZRQ01009750.1:510146-618313 GCA_013397975.1 Machaerirhynchus nigripectus | reverse complement strand
AAAAAAAGAAAACCCAAAAAATCAAACCACTTTCAGTGAGTGAAATGGCCTTAGCTCAAAAGCTGAAGTCCTTTAGCTGTTATTGCAGCAGGCACAGTGGGAGGGCCAGGAGGCCACCAACGTGGCTCCAGCACTTCTTGGGAGACAAATAATGAGGAGCTGATTTCATGCCTGTTTAAATACTTGGTCTTTCTTGCATTGACTGTCACCTAGAACTAAAAAAAAATATTTCACGATACCTTGGCTTGCTTTGATTTCACTTTACTGACTGTAATCTTTCCATGATGAGATCATGGTTTCTCCCAGACATCTCCTGGCTGAAGACTGACTGGACTGGGAAGTGTCCTTAAACTATCTCAAGCTATGGAACACTCATTATTGGCCACATGAAGGCTTTTAATGTCTGTGCAGGTGAATGCAGAATCAAATTTCTGTCCAATTAGAATTTGTATTTTTGGATACATGTGTGATTCTTATTAGAAATTATATTTTGGGAAACCATCAATCTACCTCACACCTCTTCCTTGATTTTTAATGCTATTCATGGAAGTAAGAAAGGGGTGATGGGAATGAAAAAAAATAGACACGAGACTACATTTATCTTCCACGAATCTTATTGCTCCTTATTGAATTTTGTCTTTGGAAATGAAATTATGTACCTGCAACTTAACACCTGCAAAATACAGAAATTTACTTCACTTCTTTGACAGCCCGAGAAGGAACATCTGGGAAAACCAGGCCAGAATGTGAGCAGTTGGAAATCTGATTGCAAGATAATATAAATTATTCCTTTAAATGGAGTTTACAAATTAAGGCTGTTTTCTGAGAATGTGGCTTATCAAAGGTACTTCCTTTCTAATTCTTAAAAATGGAACTGTCTTTTAACTCAAATTTCACATTAAGATGTTCAAACAGGTATTTCCCTTTTTTTCGTTTATGTTATTTTGCCTTGTGTTCATTGCACCTTTCCACTTACCTGAGACTGAGCTTCCAGATAAGACCATGATTTTATGACTATTTGTGTAATGGTTAAATTAAAATGGTGATGTCAGAATTTGGCTCTCCCTGTTTCCAAGTGTGTTGACTCTAATTATGTAAGCGTGACTGGGACATAACCTCAGTTGTCTTTCAGCAGATCAAGGCTCACTGTTCTTTGCAGCCTTTTGCCACAGAGCCACATGGAGCACGAACAGCAGGTAAAATCCCCTCTTGATTATGAAAATTTCTTGTTTATCATTTTGACAAATATTTGACTTATTTAGGAACCTCATATAAGACAGCTAATTACATCAATGGTTTTAGCAACTGTCATCTTAAAATTTTTGTACCTTGTGCTTGGGGTTCCTACAGTGGAGGAGAACATGATTTGGAGGTGGCAGACGACTACACTTTCTAAGAAGCCAGGTGAGCACGGCATGTATTTTACCACTAAATAACCTTAATAACCATCCTGAACACTCACCAGCCCAAGTGACCTGCTGTGCTCATGTGAAGTTACCAAGATCAGCTGTTTAGCCTGAAGAAGGGCCAGACCATGCAAGTACATAACATTATATAGAACATGAAGACAAGCCCAATCGTGATGATTTCAAAGGCAGTTGTACAGAGATCTAGCCATTCCTTTTGTTCCTTTTATTTTTAAAAGGAATTAATTCAGTGTCATTTCATCCTCTACAAATGTTGGAAAAGTACCCATGAGTCTGGCTATCAAGTTAAAAAGAAACTTTATGGGGACCACCCAGAATGTGTCCTTGGTTATCCAGGGCAACAGAGCCTTAATGAAAGATTTTCTTTTTTCCCTGTTTTTGTCTTAAACTTTAAAAGGCAAGGAGAGCCCTCTAAGCATTTAGGCAGCTGCCCAGACACTAGCTTGCTCTGTCAGTCAGCTTGGCCCACACTCTCTGACTTCCCTTATCTTAATTCCAAACTCTTTAATAGTAATGTTGAGTACTCAAAACCCTAAGCCACTTTTGATCTTTTTATTAAAAAACATCAGGTCTGGGTGGTTGGATTTTGAAGATGCACATACCTCCTGTTTGTGATTTACTTGTTCTTGACCTTAAAAAGTGTTTTGGAAGGTACCATTAACTGCAGGAACTTGTTTATTTGACTTCTGAAACCCTGGTTCTTGCATGGATCAGCCTCATTTCAGGTTGCTTCTCAGAATCAATAAATACTTTTACCAGCTTTCTCTGGTAAAAGAAGCATCTCTGCTATTTGCCAACGTGGTCTTTAAAACAACAGCAGTGGCAGTGCTCTTTATCTTGTATCTCAATTCAGATTATCCTTATTTTGCAAGTGTTCTGATTCAACCAGAAAAAAAGGGAATTAAAACAAAGAAGCCTACATTGAAGAGTGGAATATAACAATCTATTTAGGGAGACTCTCCTTTGATTTTTATTTGAGAACAAGGCTAAGTTTCTTCTTATTAGGCCAAATTTTACTGTCATGACACCTGGCAAGTTAATCAAAGGCAGTGTGACTGTAGAACTGCAATTGAACTCCACAAGACTGACATGGCACAGTCAGAAAGATTAGTTTGTAAATCCTCTGTAAAGACTATCTGGAGAACGGTGACTAAAATAGTTTTAACAGTGGCAAAAGAAAGTGCAATGGTTGAGCAATAACAGGGTCTTCATAGTTTTTTTCAGTTTGAACAGAAATTTTGGATTACAAAGGCACTTTAAGATTCATTAAACCTTTGGAGCGTATTTCCTGCATTATGACCCAGGACACTTCGCAGGTTACAAGGAAGCCTTGCAGACAATTCATGCAGCATGACCCAAATGTGACATGAGAGCTCAGCCTGGCCTCGGAATCACAGCCTGGTCTCTGTCACCAGGACTGCCCAAGCTTTGCTCAGTTTTGATTAGGAGATTTATCCAAAAGTTAATGGTAAATATTTTTCCTGCTCTTCCATTCTATTCTTTCTCCCTCTATTTAATAACATTGTAGAAATAGAAGCAGCAATGAGTTCATCTGACGCAAATGCTTTACAAGCACCTCTAAATTGTGATCATACCAAATTTGCATGCCTGCCATCTGCACACAAACCCTGTCTTTGCTCCAGCAAAGCTGACTTGCTGAACTTACAGTCTCTAGATCCGTACAGCTCTGCCCCATTGCACGGTTCTCTGTGTAAACACAGACAGTGGGGACAGCAGCAGCTGCGTGTGTCCATCTGAGGGCAGAATGCACTCTTAAGCTTTAATAATAATACTAGTGGCAATATGTAACATTTAAATAAGCCTTTTCATCTTCAAAGTCCTCTGCAGGCACAAAAATTCACCCAGCATCTCTCTGGTGTGGATATTATTAGCATAATTTTACAGAAGCAGTCAAGGGACAAAGAAAAACAATGAGATTTGCCCAGGGCAAGTCGTGGGATCACAAGCAGAGAGATTATTGTAAATTGGCATTACCTGGGAACTTCATTTAGAGATCATCAGAAAGAATAACATAGGAATATGTGTTCAAAGAACCACACAGAGTGCTGACACCATTTGTATGATGATGCTCCTTCCTAAGAATTATGGCTATATCCCAACCATTAACCTAACAAAAGAAAAAGGGGAAATTTTTAACCAGTGAAAGCCACCCAGAATTCTCCTGTTGGCAGTTCAGTGTTGCTCAGTGTATTGTGATGTAGATTCGATTGATTTGTTGCAGAGAAGTGCAACACACTGCAGGGAATGTGAAATATCACCTCCACTGCACATCGATTTAAACCACACAGAGTTAAACTGCAACAATATAGAGGCTTCTGATCCAGCCACGCATCTATAAACATATGATCAATCTTTTTATTTTTTAAGGGATCTCATTTTCATGGGAGTAAATTCCTGTGCAAAAGCTGAAATGCAAAGGAGTATCAAAACTATATTACAGTAGCTGAAATACTAATGCATTGTGTCCTGGACCGTACCTCCCTCAGACACATGACATGTTTTTGATCTAAGCTTTGGGGAATAATGCAGACAAAAAGCCTTTTCAAAAACAGAGAATAAAAATGGTCTTATTTGAAATTTGAGTATAACAGCTGAAAAAAGCACCACCCTCATCTTTATTAGCCTGGTATTCAATCCACATGAAGCGAAGACATTGTAACACTGCTATTATCACCCCACTGGAGGTGGAGTGGGAATAAATGGAAAGAAACGCACTACACACTATCCAAGAGACCTGATCCTGAACTGCACTGAGCTTCCTATTCCAAGCCAGGAAACCTTTTAGCTCTCCTTGACCTCAGTGAGAAATTTGGGCTCTCCAGATCTAGTGCACAGTATTCTTTATTCTTACAACTCTAGGATAGGTGCACTGAAAAATAAGTTTAAAAGACACAAAATCTACTTATTCTTTGTTTTGTTTTGTTCTTACATCTAAATGTAGTACCTCTGGCAACATAAAAGTATGGCAGCTGAACGTTATGTGAAATATAAAAATCATGTCTCTTTTGTCCAGGATTTGTAAATTGTGTAAGGTTAAGAATATTCTGCAGGAAAAGAGCACATTTTTCCAGAAGTGGATTTGCACTTGTATTTTCCTATTAAACATTATATTTAACAGACTCCTCTAAGTTCTTCATGTGAATAAATACAGAGCAGGCACAACATACTCCATCAGTATAATACTGACTGGAAAAATATTGTTGGGATTTTTTTCGTAAGATACAACAGCAAATGCTGGAAACCTTATACAGGGTGCTGTTGGTTTTTCTCTTTTCCTTTATTTATAGGGGACAGCTATACGCACACCACTCACTCTCTAATATTCCTACACAAACAGCAACCATCTGGGTGCTGGGGTGGGTGCACTGAGCCCTAGGGTGCCTTTAGCCAGTTCACTTGGAATCTCGAGTCTGTCCTGTCCTATCACCCAGCAGCAATGGAACATTTGTTCCCCGAAGGGCCGGCACGCTGCCAGCAGCAGGTGTTAGGCTGTCCTCTGGGATGAAGGCAGCAGGCATGAGCACTGATGTGTGCCTATGACAAGATGTTGCAAATCTGCTCTCATAGCGACGGTGACAGCATCTGGGACAGTGTTGTGAGTCACCATTCTGTAACCATTAAAAACCAGTTGCCATTCCTTTCATAATAATAAATTAAAATATCATTCCAAAGCATGCTGGTCCCAGGAAGAAAATTAAAGAAGGCATGTAGGGATAAACACACGTGTGTGCACTGGCACACACGGCGTTACAGTGTGTATTATCTGACCGTGTTCGAGTGATTGTGTCTTAACAGGTACAGTTGATTGATAGGATAGGGTTGTGGCTACTATTCAGACTGCATTTTTAGATTTTCCTAAAGGAAATACAATCAAGCAGAAAATGTTTAAAAGTCAGTTTAAAAAAGTTACTATCTGTTTAAACTAATGATTTTATAGTTAATAGATATTTCTTACACAGTTGCATCAATTAAGCCCAGATTCCTAAGCCACCTCAATTTTAAATTTTATTTACATATGCTGAAGTTGTGCTTCTTCTGCCTAAATGAAAAGCTAAGCAGGGCATGTGGCATTTTACAAGAAAAGGATTTATATAAATATCTGCATGGAAACAATAATAGATTAGCAGTAGCTGCCTCTTTCCAAAATGTCTGTTTTGAAAATGCTTTCATAGATCTGTAGGCAGGTGCACAGATATTGTTTCCATGACCTCTTCCCACAGAGATCATATTCTTCTACTTCGGTTTATACTGGATTTGAATATGGATAAAGCACATTTTTAAAATTCACCAACAAGCCATACAGCAAATATCCAAATAATGCTGTCCCTTGATTTCTGTGGAGTCTTGTTTCAGCCTGGCATGCTTATCTTCTGAGTGATCTAAATCCAAGACCTTCTGTCTTATTGACGTTTGTTGAATATAACTCATGGGATTGATGAACTCAGTGACTGGGCCTCCTCTTGACCAGAAAGGCCACTGCTTTCATTTGGGCTGAACCCAACCTGGTCCAGATCAAAGGCAGAACTTTTAATGATGTCAGCAGAGCCAGGATTTCACCCTGGGCCTAGACACTTACAATGATCAGCATTATCGTGATGGAGGTTTATTAGCAGGGCTTATCGACATGAGGGGCTTCAGAAAGAGAGAGCTCACGTTGAATCTGACACAGCTTAGCCAAGTGCTTTTTAGAATTTTAGTGTTTCCCCTCCATTCGTGCTCAGTCTTCACTTGGCTTAACAATCTGAGTAGTAGTTCACTGCTTTTAGTCCACCAAATAAGTCATTTTCCCACTTGTTTTCCCTTTAGTCTTTCCTGCAAGCCCCATATTTGTAGGTTTGCCCAATAATATCACAGGTACTGCTAAAGACCAGATACCTTGGCTATCGCCACCTTTTAGTGAAAAACAAGTTATTTCCACAAAGACAGATGAGAAATCAGTTACAAATACTCCATCTTGAGAAAATACATTTTACTTTTGCCTTTTCTCTTTTAATTTTCTGCTATTAAATCAAAAAATAAAAATTTGTTCTATATTATTTTTTCCTCATAAATGGACTGTGTAAAATAGAATCATGTGGGCTTTTTGGACAGTTTTGAAGAAAACAATTTTTTTCTCTTTTTAGAATAGATTTGGTCAATAATTTGGTAAAAATATGCAGAAAATATTGTAAAATGGCAAACCATTTTTTTCTGATCCTTTTCAAAATAAAAGTGTCTGATTTCCAGGAACCAGATTTCCAGAAAATCTGGTTCTTTTTGGTAATGAATACTTTAGAATTTTCGCTCAGAACCAAGCATCTGTCATCAAAAATTTTACCTAAACCTGTAAGAAGACAAGACTCCTGAGAAATTTTAAGTGATATAAATAGGGGGGAAAAAGAATTAATTCACTTTTGAATGTTAAATTCAGAGATGATCCAGAGCACATTTTTTTTAGTATTTATTTTGTGATGGAATTGAAAAATTGATCACTGAGCTATTTTTTGCTGCGTGCTGCAGTTACAGGAAACCAGAAGACTATAGTGGCGTGATCAAACAACTCCCCTCACCACACATTAAACTCCTCTGTTACCTGCAATACCACTACAGACTTGAAATCTAAGTCAGATGTTGCTCTACAGTTATTACAGTGTCTTCAGGATAAACACCCAGTAAGACAGAAAATAAACTTCCTTACAAAAGGGGGGTGAGGTACAAAAATAGACAAAATGAAGTGCAGCTTTGAACCTCTAATAATTTTTAAGGATTAACTGCTGGGTCTGTATTTAGAGACATAACACCACCAGATTCAAAAGGTGCCAATTACATCACCTCCTTGACCTCTGCTAAAGCCTGGTGGCAGGCACCTCTCAGGTCATGGTTCTTTTGACATTTTTAGGTGAACAATGAAGTTTTCTTCAGTCTCCCACATCATTCACTCACCTGCTGTGTGTTTAAGATCAGATTTTCCAAGTTAGGCATGTGAATTTGTGCATGTACATCTGTATGCATCAACAATTGAAAAGCCAGTCCCTGGTTAAAATGAAAAACACCCACCCAGAATCCTATTCCAATGTGAATTCTACAAGGGCCCCTGAGAAAGTTGAACCCTTTCTTGAAATGTTTGACAAAGAAACCACATACTTTTCTGTTTTGATACATTAGATAAGGATCTACTTTTCTTTTTTTTTCAAGCAAAAAGCCTTTGCTGCAAATCAGCAGCAGGAAGAATTAAAACATGAAAACAAAAGCATATTATTTAAAGAACAGCCTGTTCCCTAAACTGTTACTGTGCTGGGTGCCAAACCACATTTTGTGATATATCATGTACAACCTCCTCTTGCACGTTTTACTGTTATGCTTTATATGACTTGGAGTGAGAAAACCCTGATAGTTCTGCCTTGGACTTACCACAGCCATCAAAGACAGGTCCACTCACAGAGCTGAATCACAACATGACAATTTCCTCCCGGGATGATGACTCTAAAAGAGGTGGAAAATGTTTGTTTATTTGGCGATACGTATGAAAATCTGAGTTAGCTAGAAATGTGAATTTGTAGTGGATCTGTTGCTCTTCACAAAACACTTGGTGGTTGCAGAATGACAGTGACCTTGCTGCATAGTGCAACTCACACAGAGTAGGGCCACTTAATTCTCACAGAGGTCTAGAAATAAATGACAGTGACCGAAGCTTAAATGTGAATTTGCAGTATATAAACCGTAATTACTGACAGTACACAAGCAAGCCTGTAGAGGTAAATGTGAAATAGTTTCTTTCACACAGGGTTATGCTGTATTTAATTTACAGTTGAGTAACAACAAGCACACATGCAGTTACTGCAGAGCAGCTCATGCCCAGTAACTTCATCCTCAAATCTATGCTGGAATGTTTCAGTTATATGCCTCTATCCTCCATCATCACATTTACACTAATACATTATCAAAATTCATCCTGATTAATTTTCCAAGACACACCTGAGAGAAAAGCCTAACTTTCTGTATTGTGGTAGAGAGAAGTGTCCAGCAACATTTTATAGGTCTTGTTTGTAGCCTCTCACTGAACAAATGTCCCAGAGACATTCACAGGTTACAAAAAAGCAGGTCTGACAAGTTAGCAAGGGAAAAAAGGACTGGAGCTGGCTATGGAAAGGTGTAAGTGGAGAAACCTGCAATTGGAAGCCAGTGGGGACAGCATGTGTAGAAGCTGCTGTTAACTGCTCCATCAGCTCAGGTAGAGAAGTACAAGCCATGGTACAAAAGGTCCCAGATTCAGGAGTGACCCACAGGGATGTCAGTGTGATGGAAGGTCTATTTTCCATTTTATTTATGATCCTTTTAGAAAGATGACAGGCAGGAGCTATACTAAAATTATACATCTTTCAATTCCAAGGACTTATGGGAAAAGAGATTACAGAATCAATGTTATTCCTTCAGCTGAAATTGAATTCTCTCTGTTCATATGCATTATATCTTTAATAACATAATTGTGTGCTATTTTTCCTACAAGTCTCTTGCCTTATTCCTTTCATAGTTCTGACCTATGCTGGGATGAACCAGAGTTAAATAGTGAAGTAGGCTGTTCTGGATCTCCACATATTGAGAAACTAGAGGTAATAAATGAGGTGCAGATTCTTGGGAGTTACAGGAAAGTTAAATCCACTTAACACTGAGGTCTGGACTCTGTAAGTGCCATTACTAAAGACATCGTGTGGTGATAGGCAAATCATGTAGTCAATGATATATGGTCACTTATATGTATCTCATTTTTGTAGAGCCCAAACTGATACTCAAGGGTTAGAAACACTGCAGTGCTGAACCATCTGAAGCTGAGGATATAAAGGGCCATGGCAGGAACATACAAAGTTTAACTTGGTATTTCCATAAATGTTTATGGTAAACTCAAGTATCAGTAA
This sequence comes from Machaerirhynchus nigripectus, assembly GCA_013397975.1. NCBI lineage: Eukaryota > Metazoa > Chordata > Aves > Passeriformes > Dicruridae > Machaerirhynchus > Machaerirhynchus nigripectus. Next base: position 608,973 of record VZRQ01009750.1, on the reverse strand, counting down.
AACAGAAGTATCAGCTACTAGTATATTGAAGAGATAGAAAATTTTTAGATACACTGAAAATAGAAAGTAGCCTGAATCGAAAATTCTCTTTTATACATATTATTACTGTGAATTCAGTGGATTCCAAGGAACAAAGTGATTTAATTTAACAACTCACTAATGTCACTCAGGTGATCCAACTGCTGCAGAATTTTACTTTGCTGCATTTTAAAAAATAATAGTCATAAGAGCATGTTTTCTGTAGTTAAGCCCGAATCAGTGTATTAATGTGAGGATCTGGTGGTAAGTATTCTAAAATAATTATAACATTAGGATTTTTTTCTGCTTTCTGTACATCATTTCCCTTCACCTTCTGGTAGCATAACAAAAATAAATTAAATCTTGTCCGTAACATACGTAAATGTGACTGTAAAAAGTGCTGTAAAAAGCTGAAGAGGAAATTAATAACTCAGGGCAGTAAACAAGGCCTGGGACCACACATTGAACTGTGAGGAAAAACAGAAGTTTTTCTGTCCCATCTATCTTATATGTGAACAAAAACCCACACAGTCAAGTAAATGTAGCATAATGCATACACAGAACTTGTGCAGTCTTAATTTCAGCTTTCTAATGTTTCAATCTTTGAAGTCCCCGGTCCTTTTAACATTCCTTAAATGTTATTTCACTGTAATTACTGTGTTTGTAATGAGAGATTTGTTTTCCCAAATGGAGTTATTCACTATCACTCCAGTGAGGCTCTGGGAAAGGGAGAAAGGGTTGTGGCTTACCTGGTCAAATCCCTTGTACACATGGCAGATAATTCTGACCAAACTGGAAGGTTTTTCCTCAAAATCTTTCATTCCAGAAGAAAGAAGTCTTCACCTGGAGGAAAACGCAGAAAAGAGCCACGGTGACAGTTTATTCCTGGGTTTATTCTGGGATGTGTTGCCCAATCCCTTACCTTGGGCAGGGCTGTGGTGGAACACACCCCAGCCCATGGGGGAGGCAAGTGTGCATTGCACAAATGTGGATGAGCAAAACCTTATGGTTTATGAGGGGGCTTGGGTGAACTGTGTTTATATTATGGCTGGGCAAAGGTGCAAGCTTTGTGCTTTTTTTTTTTCCCTAAAAAGGGAAAACCACAGAAAGAAACGGAGATGAAAAGGAAACAAGTAAACAAATGTGGTTTTACAGAAACTGAGGGACAATTTATCCTTATCACAGCAAGCAAAAACTTGGAAAACATTTGGAAAAGTCAGAAAACAAGTTAAAGTTGGTTGGCAGACTCTGACAGAGCTGACAGCTAAAACTACCCCTGGCATGTTGACAACAGTGTGGCATCAATCTGTGTGTAACAACCTATCCTTGAAAAACTCCATCCTGGATTTAAGCTAGCACTTCCTAACCTTTTCTCTACCCAGCATCCAAGCTGCGGTGCGGAAAAAGTTTTCAGACGTGACTTTTAACTTGTTCATAGACAGCGACCGGCTCCCTCCCTCAGACCGCCATCATGGCGCCCACTTCGGCCATGCTCCCTCACGGACTCCTGTCCCTCCCTCCCGCCTCACTGTTCAGCACAAACACCCCTCCCCAGCTCCCTGCTCTCCCCTCACCCGGGTCTCGCACCTGCTCCACATTCCCATTTTCTTTCTCCAGAACATGTCCCTTGTTTCCTACAGCAAGGCTGTGGTGGGAAGATGAGGAGCCTTTTGGCGGGAAGATAAGGAACCTTGTGACAACATGGCTGCCCTCGCTGTGACGTACCCCACTGTAGCCCATGCGCTGCATGAGGGGGCTCTGAGCATGCTAATAACCACAAGGTTATTAGTTATTCCTGCAAGACAAAATGGCTTTAAGTTGTACCAGGTAAGGTTTAGATTGGATATTAGGGAAAATTTCTTCGTGGGAAGTGTTGTCCAGCCATGGCACAGACTGCCCAGAGCAGCAGTGGGGTCCCCATCCCTGGAGGGATTTAAAAGATGTATGGATGTGGCACTCGGGGATATGGTTTAGTGGTGGCCTTGGCAGTGCTGAGGGAATGTTTGGATTTTATGGTCTGAGAGTGTTTTTCCTATCTTAGTGACTCTGTGATTTTACGTTTCTAAAGTAGGAAGTAGAAAGAGGTCACAGTAAAGGTGAGGCCCAGCAGAGCTGGGGTGCACAGTGGTTTGAGGCACAGGCCTCCACACCGGGTTACGTGGCTGTCTGTTGTTGCACGAAGGCATATAAATGAATGCCATGACACTGCTTCCTAGGAAATCTGCAACTGCATCCACTATTTGCTGGTAATGGCCCAGGCATCCACCTCTGTACAGCTGTAATGATGTGCTCAGCCTCTTAAGCTATTTACTATCAGATCCCACCTGAGGTGTGGTGGTAACAATAGACAAAGCCAGCCTGGACTACCTGAAGCTTCAGTGTCAAGAGAAATGGGTTAAAAAGTTGTTTTCATGCAACAATCTCACATGCTGCCATAGAGGATGCCATGGAATTTCTTTCCATGTTATTACTACACCTTAAAAATAGCCTTCTGTTTCGAGATCCTTTGGTGTTCTCAGATTATCTGTATTTATACAGTTCTTGTGGTCCTATGATCCCTACGTGTTTAGCTGGATGATACACAGATAGCCTGAGTTGTCAGTCACTCTCTCCATCTCTCCTATCCATCGCTCGAGAGCCTCACCTCACTCCTATAGACATCTTTATATAATGTCCCCGAGGGATTCAGCTCAAACACCTCAAATGCATTAAACACATCTGTATGTAAGATGTCTGCTTCTATGAGGATGCAGACAAAGGTTGCCCTGCACAGCTCATATGCAGGCTATAATGACCATATTATTCTGATTATAAAAGAAAGCTGTGCTTTCTCACTCGTGGTATGCCTAGCTATCATTTGCTGCCGCATGCCACGCTGAGGTTGATACTTAGCAACTGATGGGGGGAAAAATGAATTGCTAACATCTGTTTTATCATTTTTTGATGAATGAAAAACCAAACAGAGACCTCAGTTGTGCACAGATCATTCAAAACAATGAGATTTACACAGACTCGGTGTCATGTGTTGCATTTGTAGCAAACAACTTAGCAAATTATTTTAGTGATAGTGCTAAAAGAAAAAAAAGCTCATATTTACTGTCATATAGATAACCTGTCACCCAGCCCAGTGTATTGCAGCCTTTGGACACTTGTCTGTTGTGTCACTGGTCACTGAATTACACTTATTGTGGCATCTATCAGAAAAATCTAAGATTACTTTTCTTTCATATTTCTCATGTGCTACAGCCATGTGAATAGTGGGTCTGTTTGGTTCCCAACTGCAAAAACAAATAAAAATTCCATCTTTAACACTTAAGAAACTGTCTATTTTTAGTTTGGTTTCCTATGGAAACAAGGCATCTGTGATCAGGCTGTCTCTGTGCATGTATCTGTCCTTGTGTACCCCCTAATAATTTTTGAATCTCGTGGCCTTTTCCCATCAAGTGTGATGAAATGACAGAATTTTTGAGGTATCTGGGCTCTAACAAATTTCCTAAAAATAAGGGGCCAGGTAGATGAACAAAAAATGTTGATGTTGCCCAGCTGAGGGAAAGCTGCCGAGTGAACTCACATCTTACGAGGCTCCAGAGAATCCATGGAGGTGAGAGCTGCAGTAAATAACATGGCTATACAGAAAAGCTTCAGTCCAAGGTCATGCTTTTATGCACCTCAAAATCATAAAAAACCAGATTTAATTCATTCCACTCCTCACACAATTATTTGTTTAATACTTGCAGAGGTCTCCCTTCACTTCTCAGTCAGAAGGTTAGAATTCTCCCCTTTCCCCACAGCCAACGAAGAATCTAGTCCCAGATGTTTTTAAATTTGACCTGTCCTTTGGGTCAGAGGATCAGGATCATGTGATAGTAGTCTGTGAAATTAAAGCTCCCTGAATCGTGTAGGCTTGTGCACCAGGAAGCTTGAGGGAATTCCTGGAAGCAAGATGTCTTTGGGAATTCACCAGTGAGCCCTGCAAGAAGAAGAAGAAAATAATGTAGGACTCAGCTCTCCTTTTTAAGTGGGTACTTAAAATATGTGAATAAATTAGGAAATAAGTGTTAGAGATGTGTTGTTTTGGGGAGAATGAAGAGAAGAAATGGGAGCAGTAGTACAGCATGATGCTGAATAGACTTTGGTACGGAAGAGTTGCTAACTTAAAATTATCTTGTTCCTTTTTAGATTAATCCATTTCTTGCTCTGTCCTCAGTCCTCAATATTGCCCAGAGCTGGAAAAAAAACAGCTGAAAGAAGTGTCTTTTTGGGTAAGGAAACCGGAACAGATGCTGAGTAGTTACTAGTACATGTGTAAAGCTGACTTAGATTGCAGATTAAAGATGTTACAGCTGACTCTGGAACTGGAGTCACTGAGGCAAGAAGGGAAAGACACTCCTCCCTCTCCATGAGCTGGATCTGAATCTGTACAGCCACACTTCTGCAGCTGTGCATCCAAATTAATAAGCTCTCCCCCCAAGGCAGAGCTGCTTGTGTATCTGTGCTGTGTAAATGAGCTGTGTTGTGTAGAGACTTTCTGGCCCAAAAAGGTGCCTGCTCGGGGCTCTCTGCACTGTTCTCTGTTGTACGGTGAAGCACACACGAGATGTACGATGAGCTTCAGGTGTGGACAGTGAGTTACTGAGGCTGGAAAACTGGGGAGAGCTGCAGCTCTTACTTTCCCTGGAGAAAAAAATGTTTTTCAAACCTGCTAAGGTCTGCAGAGAAATTTCAGCTGATTTGTAGCTCTTTTCCACTTTCTAGACTTATAAGAACTCAGCATCCTGGGAGACAAATAAGAACTCAACATCCTGGGAGACAAATTGGCCTTTCAGTATGGATACAGCCTTTCTAACAAAAAATATCCTGGCTGTAGAGATGCTTCCCGACAGCTCTGACCTCTCATATTGTTTCGGTCACAGAACTTCAGGTGGATGGAGATGACAAGGATATTTATCCTCACCATAGTGGTCTGAGGAGAAGGTCCCAATTTTCCCCCAGAGTAATATTGCAATTGCCATTTCTACCATTAGCAGCCTGTTTTTACTTCACCCCACTTGGTGTAATGTGCTACCAAAATCAGTTCTGTTGTTTATTTGCCATTGTATGGACATTAAAATTAAAGGCTTCTTGTTTCTGATCTTTTATATGGAACAATAACGAAAATATTTGAAAAATAAAAATAGGCAGATATATTTTTGGGATTACTTTTCTGACAGTGAATATCTTCTGGTTGTATAGGCTTTTTCTTTCCTATTTCTACAACACTCACCATAATTCATTTAAAAATAGCGTTTAGAAAACAGTGGATATAATTAATGTATTGATCCAGTTTTCCATTATGTTGTTAGCACAGGTGAAAAATGTGCTTTTGATGAAATTGTTGATTAAAACTACCAAAAAATCCATTATATCTAGCTTACTTTTCCTTACCTAATGAAGCAGATGGATGTAAAGTAAGGGAAGGCCATATTGACCTTTACTAGAAATATATATGGCACATAACTTGATACCTATAAGATAATTAATATTAATCTGACCTTTTTAGTTCCTGGGCTACAGTGCTGTTACTAATAGCAGCTACATACTGTGTTGTATGTTTTCACTGAAGAGGTCACTCACTGGCTAAGAGAAGGAAAATGTGGATTTGCTGGAGCTGTTCTCAGCATCTCCTTGATTCAGGGCAGGGAGGAGGAACAACTCCATCGTCCTTCCAAACCCTTTCATACACCTTGGTAGGTCAGGAAAGTGCAGAGGACTTGTTCTGTGGGCATTATGCTTTAAAGGAGGAACACCAGACTGCTGGTCAGCATGAGAAAGTGCAGAAACGATTACAGCAGGATACTGAAGGATTTCAGCAAGGCAGTCTCAGTCCTGTCCTGGTCTCTGCCCCTGAGCAGGGACCATCAGCGTTCCGGGTTTGCCCAGCACCTAATATGATCACGCAGCAATGTTTTTTTTACCTGACAAGATAGCTATGTGAATATGTGACTGTGGCTTACCTAGCATGGAATTACTAAAAAAGGGCTTCTCCTTTCAAAATTCAGGTTAACCCTAGGTCAAAATAACTTAAGTACAGACTGTCCTAAAACAAATGCAGGGTACTCTGTAATAGGATTTTACAGAATGCTGCATTCACAAACATTTTTTAGAACTATTGAGTCAGTGATTGGACTTTCTTTGAAAAATCCTGGATATTTGCTGCATTATTTAACAGCAGCTGTCCTTTATATTTGCCTAGCAGTACAACTTGTGCCTCAGTTTCTCCATAGTCATTTGTTTAATATTAACACTTTGATCCCCAGTAGAACTAGATGATCTTTAAGGTCCCTTCCAACCCAAACCATTCTATAATTCTATGGTTCTAATAAATTAGATTTTTTTTTTTTCTGGAAAAACTAAGGATTCCAAAGCAAAATCCCATTCTCTTTGTTTTGGGTCAAGTGAAGACCTTTACGGTCAAGCCAGTACACTCAGTGCTGCTTCTGTTCACACCTCTCAAAGATTATAATCTCTTGGAGGGTATTTTATTGGTCACCTGCAGTCCAAGGTGCCCTCTGATAGCAAATGCTCAACAATATGTGGAAAAACATTTCATCCACATCGGACATTTCCAGCTGTTAGCTGAAGCAGTCTTGCTACTACATACCTCTGCATCAAAACACTCTCCAAATGTCAAAATAAATGGGTGAAGATGCAGATAAATCCTTTCACTCCCCTCATTCAAAGCCTGTCCAGCTTTCCCAGCCATCCAAGCACTGCCCTGTTTTCTCTGTTTCTATCACACTGCTTTGTTTTCCCATGGCATCCCTCTTCTCTGTACTGTGAGTGCCACACAGCTGACCCCGGACACTTCTGCACATGCAGAATGCTGCACAATAACACAAGAAAGCTCCACATTTCTGACACGAGATGGATTCTTCAGTAGGAGCACTGGTTAGCACTGAGCTGGGACTGCAGCCGGCGCTCCAGCCATTCTCATTCAGGCTGAATCCTTGGGTGCCTTCACTCCCGCAACCCCTGCTCCTCCCTTCAAATTATAGACAGGCTGTCAGCAGCAGTTGTCTGCCTGCTACAGAGACCAAATGGAAAGGCTCCCCTTTCTCAGGGTCACCACCTATAACAAGTTTCTCAGCTTCAAATTTCTTCCCTGTTTTTTATTTGAGTGCACTTCAACGAATTACTCTTCACTCCTTTCCAGGTTCTATGACTTGTCTCTAAATGTCCTGCTAAATTCTCCCTTTTTTTTACCACTCCCTTCCCTTTCTTATGGACACTTACACTGTAGACTGTTTCCTAGTCCCAGTTTCTTGCTTATTATCATCTGCCTGTTTCCTACTTTGCCTGGCTTTCATCCTACAGGATTCTGATCCCCTCAGGATCAAGAACATCACCCTTCTCTCAGTTGCTGGCTTATTTATATATACCTATGTATACATACATACATACATACATACATATATATATGTTTATATATATATTCCCAAGACTAGGTTGTTATGCAAACTGGGTATACTCAACCAATAAATAAAATATTTTAAGAATATTTTTATATTTCTGACTCTTTACAGTCAGCATAACCATCTCTTGTTTTAAAGATGTTTGCAACTCTTTTTCTGGCTAATATAAATAATGTAAATAATTCATGTATTTAGTAACGATAAATATTCATATTTCATTTGAACCAGACAGTGGTCGTCTAGATTAAATTAAACTGCTTTGGATTCAACAGCTGGCAATCTCCCATGCCAAATAAGGGATTTTAGTCATACTTTATTTAGAGTATAGAACTACCAGAAATGGGAGGTGGCATGGAAAGGAAATGGACTCTCTTACCCAAACATATAACACATCTGTCTATTGACTGTACTTTCTTCCGACTTGGCTACAAGCAAATATATTTATTCTGGAACAGACTAAATGGGTGCTGGAAGGAAGAATGCAGTTTGCATACTTTATGAGCATAGATAGCTGTGTCAGAGTCTCTTACTGCTTTTGGAGGTCAATTCCTAGTGAGTTGTATTCCTTTGCCAGAGGAAGCTCAGTAATTTGGGGAACCGTTCGAAAAAAATCAAACAAAACAATAAAAAAAGATGAACGGAATAGAAATCTAGTTCCCAAAGTAACAAAGATCTTTTCCTTATATTATTGAACTTGTAAGCTTGTAAACTTGTAAACTTGTAGGAAAGTTTTCATCCTTACACATAAACAGGAGTTCCATAAGCATGGAGGAGGGGTGAATTTTAGCTGTGGGAGAGCCTTAGGGATTCTGCTTTAAAGTTCGGGAAAATGATGGTTTCCTTCCTTTCTATTCAAATTAATTGTGCAAATACAGGGCCATTGTGGAGGGAAAAGCGTTCATGTTTTCTTTTTGTGTTTCCTTGGTGTTTGTCCACCTTCCTAAATCTGTACAAAGGGCTACTGAGCAGAAGGGCTGGGAGCTGACGTACATTTTCTTGCTCAGGAAGTTGGAGTGCACACGGCTGGAACTGTTCTGAGCACTCTGTAAACCATAAAAATTCAAGAGTCAAAAGGAAACTCTTTCCTTTTGTAAGGAGAGGTAGGATCACCAATCTTTAATAAATCTCAAGTAAGGAACTCTGCAGAATAGGATAGAGAGATTTCTCCAAACAATTGCTTAAATGCTGTATATATCTTCATGAGGAAAATATTGTCATTTCTAAGCCAGTCTGAGCTAAACCATGTTAAAATCCTGCTGAAAACAAAGCAGTGGTATTTCACATGCATTATCTATTAGGGGCTAATAATGGGCTTATACCTGCGAGTTAGCTAGATAACATGTATGGAATCTATATGTACCCCATCATGGTTCTGATTCACAGGTTAAATATACAGTGTGTGTCTTTCTGTTCACAGTAGGCTATTCTGGACTGGGCCTTTAAAGTATGAATGTAATTTCAAAGGTCAGTGGTTTAGGGAGTCAAATTATTCTGTGAGTTTTTTCTAATTTCCAGAAGAGCTGAAGATGAGGTTAATGGGATGCTTGGGGTCAGAATTCAGGGGGAATGAAGTGAGAAGACCTTTGGGTCAGTGGGTTCCCTGAGAGGATTCCCCAGTTTGCTGCCAGCAGCCTTGTAAGTCCCAGAGACATTAATAAACCCTTTGTGTTGTTATTTTTGCTTGTTTCTGTATTCTTTCCAGCATTCCGCAGTATTTAGGGCAAATAGGATGTGCCAGTACTGGGAAGCAAACACTGAGATGGCCAATGGAAATATTCTTCTTATGCATGCTCCCCATAAAACATGTGCAGGTGGGCCGTCTGGAATCACAGCCATGACTCTGCCTGGTGTTATTTCCTCATTTGTTGTTTTCTCCATCTGCTCGTTTATTTTCCTGGTTATGGTCTTCCTCTCTCTGTCTCTATTTCCCCCTGCTCATTTGAATAAGTAGAAATATCCTTCCCTCCAGCAACTGTGTAATGTGCTTTCCCTTTTATGTATATATTTGGCTTTCAAATAGGTAGCTTAAAAATCTGAGACAAGACAGAGAAGCCATGATCAAATTCCAGCAGAATTTTCATGTGTTTAGACTGTATTCCTGCAGTATTCCTGCAAATATTTTTCCAAACAAATATTTTTGGCCATGGCACATCACAATCTAAACACACAGTGATGAAGCTTTACTCAGGACAGGTTGTGTGAGAGATGAGACTGAAGCAGAGAACACAATGTGCAATAAATGCAGGCTCTGTCACCACCTCACTTGGGCATAGCAGGGGTGAGAACCACTGGGCTTGCTGAGCAAAAGAAGGTGCTTTGCAAAATGTATGGATTCTGTCTGGCTGCCCAAAAGGAGGGGTGGCTTTTGTTTGTGATGGCTGCCAGTTGTGTGGTGCTTTGCCAAGGAGAACTGCAAAGAAACAGAAATCTAACCTACCATTCTTTCCTGGGTTGTGAAGATATTGGTTCTGACCTCCTGGATGGTGTAAATCATGAGGAAATTAATGGATTAATTAAAGGAGCACACGGAGGGGGGGGCAGCTTCTTTTCTGTCAGATGGTGGTGAGGGCTACTGTACTCTCAGCTCCCTGCTAAATCTGCCCTTTCACAAAAGCATGTGAGTGTGATATTATAATGTGTTATTGTGATTTTCAGCTACCCTTTCTGCCCGGAAGTGAATTTTAATCTGCAGCACTGGGGAGCTGCTGGAGCCTGGTGGATAATGGTTACTGGTGCTGTGTGATGAACTGATTTCTCTGTTAAAACTTACAGGTTTTGACAGATATTTCAAGATTTCCCCCAGAAGAGGATTCTGAGCTTTTACACAGACTCACTGTCTGACCTCTGGCCACCTCAGTCACCTTTCTATATCTCTCTCTCATCTGTCCCATCTGTTTGGACTTTAAGGTCTTGAGAGCAGCCATTGTCTCTTCAAGTGTATTTATTTTGTACAGTACCTAGCGCTGCAGGGCTCCTGCTCGGTTGGAACCACTGGGTGTGACTGCAATGTAAATACTGAGTAATAATAATAGCATATGTGGGGGTGTAGAAACAGGGAGAGAGAGAAAAATATTTTCCCCATTCTTGTCTGCTTTTTGTTGTTGTTCTATTTCCTATTCACAGAAAGCATACAATACTGATTAATGAAAAATTTCTGGCTCCAGTTCAGTATCTGGCTTCAGTACATTTGCTATTTGATATCTGAGATATGTACAACATGTTCACAGTGAATTCTCCAACTGAAAACAGTAGAGTTCAAACCAAGTCAATTAATTCACAGAGTGAATGGATTCAAGCCCAGATTCTCGTGCCTTGTGGAGGCCTCTTTGAGTCTCCTGCCAAAAGATATCTGTTTATAAATGCAGTAAACGTAACTATTTGATACTTATAGCTCTTACAGCCTTATGTGATTTTTTTCCTTGTTATGGCTGATCTCTGATAATTGAGTTACATTTTGCAGACATTTCAGGCATTCTCTGTCCCTCTGTGCTGTCTTCCCCCCCTGGCGCTATGGCTCAGCCAGTGCTTTGGACGGTTTCATGTTTCCTTTCTCTTTGTTGCCTTGGATATTCTGCTGAAGTAAGGCATAACAAAACTGTATCCAAAATCCATACGTACTTGTAGCCAGGCTCCCTCCTGAACCTGCTTTGTGGCTCTCGCATGAGAAACTTTACCATTTCTGCGGAAGGAGAAGAGAGATAAAACCTCACAATGAAAATGATTGTTGTGTTCTGCACTGATGGTCCAAGAACATTAATAATAGATCTTTGTTGAGCAGTATCTCTCGTCCCTAACACTCATGCATTTAATCAAGTGATGTATATAGTACAGTAGGCATTTGTGAAAAACATTCATCACTTACGTGGAATGTATCAGACAACATTATAAAACCAAATAGAACAAAAAAAAAAAAACCCCAAACTGCGAGGAACATCTTTATCTATGTGAAAAATTGAAATAAAACAATGGAGAGTGGAAATTTGGGCAGGACTTATAGGCTAGCATTTCTTTTCTAACAGGAAATATTCAGGATTTCTTTCTTTTATTCCTTATATATTGTTTTTTGTCCTTTTTTTCTGCCTCCAAGTAAGAGTGCCCCTGAGCTCTTTTTATTTGTGTTTTCCTCTCTTTTCTTCATACCCCTTGCCCATTTTTTAACCTGGCTATTCAGCACATTCACCTGCTGTCTTTACACATGCTGTTTCCTGAAATTCTGCTTCTGAACTGTTTCTGACCATACATCTCAGAATATGGATGTGTCCTTCTGGATATTTTGCTGTAACTGAAATGCTTTACAGATAGAAGTTAACTCCTAACATATCCTCAACATTTATCTCATCCCATTTGTTCTGTATGATCCTTGGCTGCACCACTCTTCCCTTGCAGCTCAGGTCTGCAGCCTGTGATGGTCAGGTTTGATCCATTTCAGTCTCTGGCCCAGAAAACAAGGAATTAACTTGTTTCATGATAAGTCCATTCTCTCTCCTGGACTTATCATCCATTTGGCCATAGAACCATAGAGTCATTGAGGCTGGAAAAGCCCTCCAAGTTCATTGAGTCCAACAACTAACCCAGCACTGCCCAAGCCACCACTAACCCATGTTCCCAAGAACCACATCCACATGGCTTTTAAATCCCTCCAGCGATGGGAAGTCCACCACTGCTCTGTGCAGTCAGTGTGAGGGCTGAACAACCTTTAGATGAAAAAATTTTCCCTAATAGCCAACCCAAACCTCCCCTGGTGGAGCTTGAGGCTGCTCCTTCTTGTCCTGTCCCTTGCTCCCTGGGAGCAGAGTCCAACCCCCATCTGGCTGCACCCTCCTGTCAGGGAGTTGTGGAGAGTGAGGAGGTCCCTCCTGAGCCTTCTTTTTTCCAGCCTGAAGAACTCCAGCTCTCTCAGCTGGTCCAAACAACTGACACCAGTAAAGATTATTTTTCTTGCCTATTCCTCTGACAAGCTCTTCTAATACTTATCCTATTTTACCTCATCGTCCCTACTATTTCCTTTGTCTTTTGGTTCCTTCTTTGCCTTCATTCCTACTATGTTCTTAAGTATTTTGCTGCAGCGCTCACCCACTCTTACTCCACCATGGAACCTGGCAAAGCTGCTCATGAAGCAGTATCTCATATGAACAGCTCTGGCTTTTACATATATATCATAATTATTTAAATATAATATCAGGCACAGCACACCAAGTGCCACCATCTTCTTTCGTTTCTCAAGTTTCACCTCTATGATAAAAGCAAAATAAAATCAATCAGTGAAAGAGTCCTGGAGAGGGAGGAAAGATTAATAATACTCATATTTTAAAAGTACACTAAAAATGTATACACCATTATACTACTCCCCTAACTCCCCAAGTTCGACATACCATTTCTATTCTGAATAGCAGGAGTTGTTTCTTTCTATGTATTTCTGCAGCACCCAGCACAATGAAGTCCCATTCTCCTACATTACCACAAATGTTGCTGAGAAGCAGCTGTAAAACATGTGAACTTACTAGCACTATGTTGGAACATCAGAATGTTTAATTTAGCTGCCTAACAGGAGGTAACAGGAAGCTGGTACAATATCAAATGAATATATATCATTCTCAATATTTTTAGACCAGGAATTAGAAGACAGTTTGTAGCTGCCAGAAGTTCTGGAATGGCCTCACCAAAAGGATATAATTTCAAGAGCAACTTCAATGAATTAAGGAATGAGATTGTAAAACGGGATAATGGCAATCTTGAAACCACTGTTTCTGATCATGTCATCTGGGCTGTTTGGATTTGTTGATTCATTATTCACAAAAGGGTGGTGAAAAGAGATTTGAACAAGTTCTGTTGTATTTGTGTGGTGTTTAACTGATTCCATGCTTTAGGGCTTCTATTTTTCTGTCAATTGATAGGAAGTGGGTAGATATAAGAGGCAGTATGTAGTAGTCTGGCTGCAGGTAGAGGTGCATTATCTAAAGATGTTTTCCTATGTCTAGAGAAGGGCAACAAAGCTGGTGAAGGGTTTGGAACATAAATCCTGTGAGGAGTGTCTGAGGGAGCTGTTGGGGCTCAGCCTGGAGAGGAGGAGGTTCAAGGAGGACCTTCTTGCTCTCTGTAACTCCCTGGCAGGAGGGTGGAGCCAGGAGAGGGTCACGCTCTGCTCCCAGGGAACACAGGACAGGATAATGGGAAATGGCCTCAAACTGCACGAGGGGAGGTTTGGGTTGGATATTAGGAAAAATTTCTTCTCTGAAAGAGTGGTTAAGCACTAGAACAGGCTCCTCACGAACTGGTGCAGTCACCATTCCTGGAGGTGTTTAAAAAATGAATGGATGTGGCAGTTCATGACAAGGTTTAGTGGGCATGGTGGTACTTGGTCAAAAGTTGGACTTGCTGACCTTGGAGTTGTTTCCTAATCCTAATTATCCCACGATACTGTGATCTTAATTTCCTGGATTGACTGGTGGGTTTAGCTGCATATGCTCAGCTCCTGGAATCTGGAAATCCTCTTGTTCCCAGTCATGGAAGATAGCTTTCCCTTCTTCTGCAGCAAAGAACCTGAACTTGCTTGTGGTTGGGATGCATTTTGTGCTGCATGAAATGGGTGACCTGCCGTCTGTCTTGGCTCCTGTGTCTGTGCTGGGATTATCCACAGCTCCAAAGGCTCGGAAGCACTGTGGGATGAAGCCTTTCCCAGCAGGTCCCGTTGCCATCTCCTGCCTGTGTACAGAAGCACCCAGGCTGCTCCTGGCAGATGCTGCTCAGCCATTGGGATCCCTGCACAGGGTGCTCGAACCTTCAGCAGACAGTGACTGCTGTCAGCACTGCCACACTGAGCTGTTATTTGTGGTATATTTCGATGAGGAAAGATAGGAAATGTGTCAAAACTTAAATCATTTCACATTGTAAACTGTTGAACTGCTTTAATCCTACAATAGTTCTGCTTCTTCCAGCTTATTTAAGTTCAGTCACAGCTAGAAAATCAGTTCCTCAGTATTTTTGCAACTGCAAGTAAACCTTGCCAGCAGTAAAAAGAGGGGAAAAGGTGAAGGGTTGAAACAGTAAAGCCGAGAAAATAATGAAATGTCAGCATTACTGTGCTGGTAGATCCCTAGAAAACCAGCAAAAAGTAAAACCAATAATGTTAAACAGCCAGGAGCAGCAAATCTAAGAAGATTTTTGGACTCTGGGACAGTCCTCCATCAAAAGCAAATCCCAGGGGGGTAAAGGAAGACTTTGGTTAGAAAGTCAGAGAAGTCAAAAATAATTCTCTCTTCTATTTCTCTCTTTGGAGCATTTATCCAAGTTATGATTCTATATCTGTTTCACCTCATCTTGAGGAATTCTGATTTTATCCTGATACAAAATCTTATGTGCACCAATTTTAAAAAGGCATCCAACCAGTTCTTCACTGTTCTTACAGTTCTTATATATATATACCTATATATAAATAGAATTTCACTCCACCATAGGTCATGTGTAGTAGAAACATAGCAAGCTATGATTTCCCTTCTCCTGCTTAGGAAAGCATCTGTTTCACATGGTTGGGGCATCCCATCCCATACTGTGGACACTCTCTAACTGAAAACACGTGAAACCAAGTATCTAATCATCAACCTCTAAATGAAACAGATTTTCAGAAAACTTTTCAACAATTTCAAATAAACTAAGTGTGTTGACAGAAAAGTTCTGAGCAGGAAGAAGAAAGCCTAAATTCATGCATTTTAAGCTGTGAATTAATCATAGCTTCAGAAATGGCTTCTGTTGTGCTAAAGGTTTGATGTCTCCCTCCCTAAATTTTGTTCATACCTTCTCTTCCTTTCATCCTGATGACTATAGCGTCCCTTGGGATGCCTGCCCCAAGACATACCCAAACAACCACATTTATTGCAGTTTTTCACAAAGCCTCTCTTCCTTTCAGCCTAGTGCTCCAAAATGCTATTGCTGTAAAATATCGCCATAAAATGTCTCTGTCCAGCTGTGTCCTGGACAATTCACCCTCCTCTGTTCTCGCTCATCTCTTTCCAACCTGTTACTTGATGCTTTTTTTGTGCATCATTTTATTTAAAATTTCTGTCTCTCCTCATTATGTATTAGTGGCTTCTGTTGTGTTTATAGTCAGGCAATTAAAATTTTGCTATTCTTTTCTCTCTTCCATGTATTTAGGTAGACGATGGTTCATAAAAATATGCAGTGATGTAAAAAAGAAAAAGTGAACTGAAACCATCAAATAAAGTTAAGAGTGAGGATGAGACCTATTTGCAGATGTTAAATAAAGTCAAAAAGAAGCTGATTTGAGGGGATAAATTATTCATTGCTAATTATTTGCTCTTCTTTAATGCTAAATATCCTACATTTCAGCCTCCTGCAGGCAACTCAAGCAGTGATTCCTAAGTTCTTTAACAGCAACAACCACATAGAGTTTTTGAAGTGATTTTGGTCCCTCTGGGTTGACAGGTGCTACATAAAAAGCAGACAGGATATTGTTATTAAGAGTCTTGAGAGTTTGAAGTACGAAGTCCTGTAGAACAAGCTGAAATTGTATCTTCAAAACACACATCTTGCAGTTCCAATGTGCTCATAGGCTCCGGGCAGTTCTTACGGCACAGGCTGGAGCAAAGAGCAGTGAATCTTCTGCTCCAGGGACGGGGTGACGCCAGGTCAGGGCTGAATTGTAGTTCATCCTCTGCATCTGTGGGGAAGTGAGGAGAATGGAGCATTTGCCTGCAGTGCACCGAGAGCTGCTGGTTCTCCTGTGCACGTGCTGACTGTGCTGCTTGCCCAAAGGGCAGTGAGCAGACTCAGGTTTCCAGTCTTTCTCCTTGCTTTTCTCCTGCCCTAGAGTAGATAAATTTTGGGCACAAAGTTCCACTTTCTCATCTAAAAATGCAAGATTCAGATTCAAGACTTTTGTCTGAACGCATAGTTCAAGTCTCAAGCTGATCATGCATGGTCCTTTTGGCTGTGGATACTCTGCACTCTGCCCTGTTTTATTCAAGGGACATGGTACCTCCTTGTTAGCCTGTAACTCAGATTATTCCCAGTCTGGAATACAGTTAGGGATCACTGCACAAATCTGTACATATGTAATATAATTTCTCAACCCATTATAGGTGTAAATCCAATGTAAATATAACCGTTGAAAAAGTTCTGCTTTCCTTTCCTTTTTNCCGTTTGAAAAGTTTTGTTTTCCTTTTCTTTTTTTTTTTTTTTTTTTTTTGGGGGGGGGGTGCTTTTGTTTTTGTTTATTTTGTTTTGTTTTTTTCCTTGGTTTGGTGAGTTCTTTTGTTTGTTTGTTTGTTTGTTGGGGGTTTTTTTGGTTTTTTTTTGTTTTGTTTTATTTTGTTGTTGTTGTTGTTGTTGTTTTCTTTTCCCCAAACTGGAGATGCTTGTGTTATTTAAATGAACTCCGACAGCCCAAGTGAGTCCTCTGACAACCCAAGCCCTTTGGTAGTCAGCTCTGACTGGCACACAGCCACTCACTGCTGCACTTGCCCATAATGAAATCCATTCAAACATATCAGCTCCTGGAAAATGATGTGCCTCCATCTGAGATTACCATGAAGGAACCTACAAAAGAAGCAGCTACGAAGGAAAGACTATTTATATGCATCTTTTTATTTGCATTGTAAAAGGCTCTTCCAACACACAAGGAGTTCCAAGTTGTCTGTGATAAGTTTCAGGCTGCTGGAGTGCACTGTACATTTTGTGTATGTATTTGTATGCAGATTTATTTATACGTACTGTTAGAAGGATATCAGCTCAGCAACTACAGAGTCATATCAGACTATGAGAGGAAGTCAGTGTGTTTATACAGACACTGAGTAGTATGTTAAGGGCTTGTTTTTTGGAAATAAAAGCTTAATTTCATTATCATAATGATGATAACATCCAGCTTTGAATGGTACTAGTTCCTGTTTACACTGCTCGTGGTGTTGGTCTAAGCTGCATTTGCCATCGAGACATAATTACTATTTTATTATTTTTTTTTTCACAGTTAAGTGGAGCATTTTAGCACAGCTGAATTGCTGCAAGCCTTGGTGGAACAAATCTATTAGTGGTATGGCTTGAAACAATACACAAAAGAGCCCTGTGTGTGGTCTGCTCTACATGCTTTTCACTTCCTTATGTTAAACAATAAATCTCTGAGTCAGCTAGAACTCTGAGACTAACATCCAACGAGAGCCGCATTTTATCTTTTATTCATTGGCAGGAACATAGCTGTAGGAGGTATTCAAATCACACTTTTATTTAAACAAACACAGCTGGATCACAGCCTCTTAATATAGCAATTCTCTAATGAAAAATAACAACATAGTATTTATCTCTTTTCTTTTGTGCAGCTCTCAATTTGCTAAAATTAGGCAGACTTCAATCCCATACAAAATTGGCATGTTTTCATGACCAGAGCTCATAGCAACTAACTGCAAAATTATAATGGGAATGTAATTATAGTAGAGCATGTGAAATACACATCCTTTTGCTGCTGTAAGCTATATGGGGTTATACAATTATGCTGTAATAACATCATTTATTTTAAAGAACTCAGACAGCTGATTTCATTTATTTAACTTGAGTTCTCCAGTTATGTGCTGTGTCAGGTTTACATCAATGTACTGCACAAGGTAATCTGGTGCAAGAAGTCAGGGCTTCCCCAAGATGCATTTTCCCTGCTTTGCATGAGTTTCCCTGTCACTGTTTGGAGACAGCAAACTTGAGTTTCCAGCTCTTTGGGAGCCTTGTAAAACATGATTTTCTATCCTTGTGGCTGCAGTGGTTGTTTCTTTCTGTGGTCCTGATTTGGGGCCAACAATTTTTAATTAACTGCAGAAGGATGTAAGTAAATAAAGCAAATAGCTGGGTCACCTGGCCACATGCTGAGTGAGAGTTTGGAAATAATCACCTTACCACTTATGTGGTGTAATAATGAATAGTGGCCAAATTCTGTACTCACCCTAAGCAAAACAATCTCATTGATATCAACAGGATTTTGGTAAGTCATTCCTGTCTTTGAACCCAGGATTAAGTAGTAAGAGGTGCAGTATTTAGTGATAATTTTAAAGATTAGTCCAGACAGTTGTAATACACTGGGAGCAGTGGATTAGCTTTCAGGAATGGGACAGAAATGTGTGACACTATATGAGAAACATATTAAGAAATTATCAGGGAGGCTGCAAGGTGCTCTATTCCCAGTCAGATATCCTGGCAAGTCATATGACTCAGCACAGAAAGGATGTCTGGGGCAGGGAGAATGTAATCTGAGAAGAGTCTCTTCTTTGGGAGGCACACTTTGGATATCAGCTATCACTGTTAGCTATGTGTGGTTTATTATAATAAATAACAATAGTAATTACTATTACTATTGAATGGGACAGTGTAGGCACAAGCCATAATGAAGTTCACATCTCTGAAATTACCAAACACTGGGACGTGTATTGCTTTCAAGTCCTGTAGCTTGGGATCACACCTCCACCCCAACTGTTTCTTTTTGCTTGTTGTTAATCAGGCATTTTTAATAGACTTGTATGCAATGAAAACTTTTCATTTCAATCTGAACTCTCTATGTTCTTAATGTATTAAATACACCTTTTGTGTCCTGACAAAATTTGTTGTTATTGATGAAGATAGAAGTTCCATGAATTCCCTACACATGTGTAAGTCCTGATGTAGACAGGGCTGAATAAACGCTCTGTTCATTTCAGAAAACTGGTGTTTAGCAGGCTCTCTAAAATGGATTTTGAAAAGAGTTCAACCTGCTTAAAACAACAGCCATATGGTTCTCAATACTGGAGGACTGGCCAGAATGTAAATGGATATGGCACATATTGACAATAAAAAGTCATTTTGTCACTAAACACACATGCAGAATTTTAAGGACAGTTTTGGGTTCAAGTTCCCATTTGCTCAAATATATGGGGCATGGATATCTCATGTGAGGCTGAATTTTGACATTGTTATTTTGGATTACAAGCACCATATCCCAGAAAAGATACCATTTTTTATTAAATGGGTATAAAATATCTTGGTTTTTTTGAAGAGGATCACTTGTATTTGTACCTAATTTACTCTGCTCTCTTTTTCTTTTTTTTTTTTTTTTTTTTTTTTTTTTTTTTTTGTTTTTTTTTTTTTTTTTTTTTTTTTGTTGTTGTGGTTTTTTTTGGTTTTTTTTTTTGAGGTTTTCTTCTTCTGCCATTGTAGGTGTGATGTCTGAACTGTGTTGTCCTCCAGAAGTTTTTGGTCAGTCTTCATTAAACCCTGCCAGTCTGAGTGAGGACTGGAAAAAAATTCCCCCAAGGACTGGCTGGTCTCTAATTGCCAAACTGTGGCCCCAGAAAACTGAATTTTACTAAGAGGGACCTTTCCTTTTACCTTTTGCAATGACATTCACAAGTGTGTTCAAAGGGCACTCAGTGTTTCTACAATCCAACTTCCTTTAAATAAGTGTTGTTTTATAATATGGATTTTTCTTCTCTGGTTTGGAAATAATCTGTAGGAGGTGAGGTTATTAATTCTGGTGTTACTGAGAGCCAAAAATGCCTGTGGATGTGGTTCTGTGAGAAAGGCTTGATTCGAAATATACAGTTGGGGCTGTTTATTATATGCCCATGGCCATGTCTCTGAACCCTGGAAGCTAAAGTAAAAGTATAGTGAATAGTTAACTTACAAAAATATAGTGTAGAGTTCTGGAAATCTCTTCTCAACAGGGTATAAATGTCAAAATGGCACCTCAATATTGTATCTTGAAAGCTTAGATAGTCCCTAAAAGATGAGGAGACCTCAGGAAATACTTATGCAGACAATGCAGACAGCAAGATACCACCTCACATAACAAAAAAAAGCCATGAAGAAAGGGTAAATATTTTGCCTTTAGCACAGAGGGCAGTTCTTGAAGGGAGAAAGGACTTTCTTCTTCTGTCAGTGTGATTCTACATTCTGAACAAAATGGAGATTTTTTGGTTTTAGTGCTTGATTTTCTTTTTTGTTTCCCATCTCAGTGGTTTGCATTTCTCTCCAATATTGTATCTATTACTTCTTAGTGTCTTTCTCCTGTCACTGGTCACTGACATTTAGCACCCCATTTTCACTATTAAATATCCTGGGAAATTCATCCAGGGACAACTTGGATGGAGTGAAACCTTGAGAAAAAAGTGAGCTTATGGACACAGCCTACATTCCTGGAGACGTTGGGAAGGTGTGGAATAGAAGAGTAGTTTTTGAGCAAATACTCCCAGAAACGCATTTGGCAAACACTGTTACTCTTCCAGGGACTGTCCACCCCCAGCTCAAAGTGAAGAACAAATAAATTAACCTTGGCGTTGTCCTTGAGGAACGAAGCTCAGTCAAAATGATTTCTTTCTATGGATGCCTTGCAGATCATCGTAATGACAAGTAACTTGTCTGGGCACAGTGACAATTTGTGGATTTTGTCTATGGATGTGAAGTTTCACTGAACACGGCACTCATGAATGCAGATAAAGTCTTTTTGGATCTAATTCCACTATGGTCCACTCCACTATTAGAGATGGGTGTCAAACATTAAGATGGGGATAAAGCACTCAGCTGTTCCAGATGTTTATTCAACGCCATTTGAATAAACCAAGCTGAGGTAAAGCAGCCTCAAGAGAACAAGCTCTTTCACAGGACATTTGTGCTTCTATTCCTGATTAAACCAGGAAATGTGACATTATGCTGGGAAAGTAAATGAAATCAAGGGAGGAAATCAAGCCACTTTTTGAGACTTCACTGGTGCAGGTTTTTGGAGAAATGAGTGCTTCTTCCATCACCAATATGCAGAGCTTAATTAAAAAAGCAGCACTACTAATTCAGAGGTTCAGCAGTGTAAGACAGTGTCATAACTGAAAGAATATTTATTCCCTTAATCCCAAGGTGTGGTTATACCATTGCATAGAGACAATATCTTAGTGGTTCTTTCATTATCCTGCATAAATCACCAAAACAAGCAGAATTTCAAACACAAATAAGAACAGCATTAACAGGGAACCAGTGCTGGTTTCTTCTGTGCTTTTTCCATGATCATAAGGATGCTGGCTCTAGTGCCTGCTGGTGTAAGTTCATCTTTAAGGTGCAAAGCTCTGGATGTCCCCAGGAGAGACATTTTTGTACATGCCTATGAAAGAATACACAGAGTTTGCACTGAATGCACACTGGAAAAGGCATAACTTTGGCCATTAAGAAGCCTGTCCAAACATACATCCCATGTGTCCTTGCTTGCAGGAAGGTTTAGCATGTGCATTCCTTTCTATGGTGAAATTTGGAAAGGGTTTCTTGCATGTTTTCCTTAATGACGTGGTGCAGGAAGACCTTTTGTTTGGTCCTGTGGATGAACATAAAGTTTGTTTGCCAGTACATCATCAGCAAACACAGCCTCACTCTGAGTTCCACTTTGTCCATATTCCATGGAGCTGCATCCACACAGCACCAAGTCCAGGGTAATATATTTAGTCACTGGCAGGGCTTTCCCTTTTGGTCTTGGCATGGTGTTAACCACAAGGCTTTGACCACTTTGGAAAGGGCACAGAATGAGCTTGTGCCTTTTCACCATATGTCACATAAATCCCTGGAACCATTGGAGTACTGAGGCCACTTACTCTTCGAACCTTTTTCATGTAGTTGCTTATTTCCTTAATGCGTGGTGTTCTGCTGTCCCCCCTCCTCCTTCCTTTCAGCAGCAGAAGCACAGGGCTAATTTTGATATAAAGCCTGGGGCAACTTGTCAAAAAGTTTAAAATCAGATTTTTGATGTATTATATCATCATGCAGAAGACATCTAATATATTTTATTAGATGCTTTTTGCTGTGTTTTCCCTCCAAAACTGGGTGGAATGGACTACTTGTGTTAATGACTTACATAAGTGCTAAGCAAGTGTCCCTTTAGAAGAAGCCACAGAGCTCATTCAAGGTGTAAGTTAAGCAATCAGCCCTTTCCCATGGATGCAGAATGCCTAAGATAGTTGTTCTGAGAAAAGGTAGGAAGCTTTTTCTAGCCACTATTGATGATTTCTCCTCCACCTTTCCCTGTTCCAAGCAGCAGCTGGAATACCTTTTCCTGTTCCCACCCTATTTCCCACCTGGCTTTGTTCCTAACCTCACATTTGAAAGAGGAACGGAGAAGAAAGTACCTGAGCCTGGGAAGTGGTGAGGATGTAGACTCTGTATCCCTGGTTAGTTGCAGCCACAGTACAAATAGGAAAACTGAGTAAATACCGTTCTAGAAAATATTTCTAGATGCTTCTGGTTTAAATCACTTCAATCTCACTTTTGAGAACTTCTTTCTAACCCCTTATCCAATTTTCACCAACAGCAAAATTCCATAAAGCCCCTTGTGGGACAGAGAACTTTTCATTTTAATAAACCTTCTCAAATTGATTTCTCCTGTGGGGCACTAGGCCAGAAGTGTGTGCAAAGCAAGGACAGAAAAAGACAGCAAAGCAAGACTTGGGTCAGCCAGCCAGGCAGCTTACACGTGCTGCTGAGTTCTGTCCCATGCCAGCAGCACACAGTACCTGCAAACAGATGTTGAGTGCTACCTTAGAGATCCAAACGGGCTAGGTATCCATGGACGTGGAAGGAGAAAGCAAGGAAGCAAGTTGTTTATTTCCTTCCTTCCTGTTTATCTTAGACTCCATTTAGCAAAATAAAAATCAGACAGAACTATGGAGACAAAATACCTGCATTGTTTTCCAAAGTCTGCTAATTTTAAAATTTTATGTTGGATAAAGGGAACTGTTTGTTCAGAATTCTGGCTTTTCACCCAACCACTTCACTGCCTCATTTGCTGACAATGAATCAGATTAAGAATAGATATTGTTTGTACTTTCCAGTTAGATGTGCCGAACTACGCAGTTAAGGAGAGCGGGGTTCAATTCCAGAAGGTACTTCATTAACAAAAATGACATCTAACCCCCACACACATTTGGCAGGAACCTGCAAAGGGTTAATGAAGGACCTATTTGCCTCCCCCATCTGTGAAAAAATGCCAATCAAAAAACAGCTGCTATAAAAGGCTGCAGCCCAGCAGGAATAGGAGTAGTAGGTGGGGAGGTGTTGGAGAAGCAAGCTGTGGGAGGCAAGCCTGCCAAGGAAGGCTGGTGGAGCTGGGAGGGGTGGGAAGGCTTGGTCCCTTGCTTGTTCCATGCTGGCTTGGAAGCTGAAAGAGAGGGTGGACGTGGGGTCCCTGGTTTCCAGAGAGGAGACTTAACTTACAGGATAGCATGACCTTTGTTTGGCCCTGGTGCTGGATGTAAGACTTTCCAGGTTTTGGGGATAACTCATTTAGAAAACAGAGCACTTCACTGGGTGAAGTTTCAGGCTCAGTAGCTTCCCTTTTGTCTCCATCACCAGCTGTGCCAGAAAGCCAAAATATAAACAGAGAGTCTGAACTTAATGGGCACTACTGGAGGGGAAGCAGAAATGTGGCCCCCATATGAACTCAGGCTTCCTACAAATCTTTACTCTGTTACATTCCTTAGTTCAGCTGGTACAATCTGTCCAATAATGGACTGAACCCCGTGGGTGTTGGTAAGTACAGGTATAATCATGGGATCTCATTAAACTTAAAAAGCAGATCTAGGGGAAAAAAGGTCATTTAAATTAATATTAGCTCAAAAGTATGCACTGTGGCTGGGAATGTAAAGGCTTAAGGGAGTTGGAAAATGCCTTCAGCAAAATAAGATGTGATAGAAACGATGTGTCAGCTATCAAAGACATGGACTAGGAGCTGAAAATGGCAGTAGGAAGACATTAATAAAATGAAAACAACAGCTAAAGGTGTTTGGTAGCTTATTTCCTTCATATTTGTTGAAGAGCAGAAAAGATGATATGAGAGAATAGGGAATATTCCCTGAACTTGCTCATGTCACTCTCCAGTGAACCTGGTGTGGACTTTGTCAGTGATCTGTTTCTCAAGTGCTTCATTTTGTACTCATTAGCTTTACCTGTAAAATAGAAAGAGCACGAGCCAAATGGCAGATCCCCAGATACGTTCATCAGGAAACTTCACTTGTGTAATTACAATTAACCTTCCTGCATGTGACAGCAGTGGGCTGGGTGTTGTAGCTGTCTGCTGATCCAGTAAAAACCAGGGAGCTCCCTTGCTTGTATGAAGGATGAACCTGTTGAGATTGGAATGGGGAAAAGTCTCTCTGGTGCTTCTTGCTGTTGCCCAAAGTAATTTCCTGCTGAGACTTGTGCTGGCTGTATTCAGGTGGGACTACTGGAAATGTTATTGTTGGTACAGATCCATTAATTTCATTTGTCCTGCATTATTTTGGTGTCTCCTCGGTTTTCTGAGGTGAGTCTGCTGCCTTGGGTGGAGTCCTTGCCTGTGACAGCCACCCCTCTGCCAGGTTTGTGTGAGGCACTTGGTATCTCCAAGGTCTGTGATCAGGATTTTGGAGAATCTGCAGCCTGCCTTTGTTAGTCTGCCTCTGCAGAAACAAAAACTTGCTGGAGGTTGTGATCCTGGAGGAAATGGACCACACTGGGAAAAGCAAGGATTTATTCTTGAAGAACGGTGATTTCAAGCTGTAGGATGGAGTCAAGGTCCTTGATTCCTACTGAAGCCATGTTTCCCTCTGGTTTTCACCAGAGAGAAACATGGCTTTTAGAGTTTGCTGATGAAGATGCAGTAGGAACTCTTGTTGTAGGAATATCACCTGCTGGCATGCAAACTCATCTCTGCTGTACTGAGTTTCCTCTGAGCTCCATTGTGTGTGAAGGCTTTCCCTGGCTCCTCTCCTCCCTGTCAGCTCAGCACGCCGTAGTAGCCTCTCAGGGGTCTGTGATATTTCACATTCTTGAACACGGAGCATTAATGACACGCATATTCTGTTGAAAATATGGCACAGGCCATCAGCTGAGTTTCCTGTGAAGACTGCAAGATGTATTAACAGTGATGGTGACTGACAAATTGCTTTCTCTGAACTCCTGATTCCTTTCTCACCCTATGATTTCACCAGGTTATTCCAGGGACTCCAAGCATCACATTTCCTCTGCTCTTTTCAGTATTCCATGAATCTTTGCCCTGTATTTGTCCGTAACTTTGTTTAATGGCTTTCCCTGCTTAAGAATTTGTTAGTAGTACAACAAGCCACCCTGGATTTTGGAGCCCCCTCTCCATCAGTGTCTGCTGTTCCACAATGTATGGAATGATAGTTCATCTAATCTAGTTAGTATTATTGAAGAAAGCTGCTTTTTCTGCACCATGAGCCACTTAAAATAGAACAATGTGTGTCGTGTTTAACAATACTGGTGGTCCTTTGTGGAGCTTGATATGCTACTCAGACACTTATCTGTGTTCTGAAGTTGAGAGTCTTGCGTGTCCTGTAGCCTGAGACCTGAGTTGTTGATATGTGTGCTCAGATGAGTAGACTGATTCCAGGCTGC
This sequence comes from Machaerirhynchus nigripectus, assembly GCA_013397975.1. Classification (NCBI taxonomy): domain Eukaryota; kingdom Metazoa; phylum Chordata; class Aves; order Passeriformes; family Dicruridae; genus Machaerirhynchus; species Machaerirhynchus nigripectus. Next base: position 583,117 of record VZRQ01009750.1, on the reverse strand, counting down.
ATGGGATGTTGGAGATCTCCCTAATGGGATGTCACTTAATACCAGTTTGCTCTGCAGCTTTTTACTTCTTAGGTTGTGCCCCATTTACAGCAGCTTTACACACTACCTGTGTGGGGGTTATTTTCTGACATTCACAAGACCTGGAAATATAAGTGAAAGCTAGGACAAGTGTGACTATGAAAGCAGGGTGTGAATGTGTGATAGAAATAGTGCCTGTGACTTCAGAAATGCTGAGTTACTCCATCTGGGACCACCACGGTGTTGGCTTCCCATGAATGAGAGTCCCGAGGGTTATCACTTGCTGCTGCCCCAGCAATTCTAGGAAGCTGCTCTAGAAAGTATCTTCATTATCGTGTTTGTCATGTCTGCACCTCCATCCCTTCAGCTGCTTGGGAAATATTCTTGGACAAGGCATGCCTGACAGGTGGGGAAAAATCAAGCAAAGCAAAGTGCTGGTCTCTTCCAAAGTTGGAAGTGTTACCACGTTGGCTGAGACTCCAAGGTTGCCATGTTAGCCATATAGAAAAATGGCGTGGAAAGGAAAGCTTGAGTGTGCTTGGGAGTTCTCACAGTCCTGTTTTTGTGTTATTTGTGTTTGCGACAGTATCAGCTTTTTCCACATAAATACCCGGAAGGCAAAATTTCCTTTTTTTTTCTGCAGAAGCTCCAATAAACAATCGCTTGGTGCCTGCTCTGAAAACTGACCCTCTTCCTGAGATAGAAATGTGAGGGCTTTGCTTGTTGTCAATGAGCCTGTCATGGTTTTCAACATGTTACTTTGCAAGAAATTCATTTCCAGTGATCAGCTTATAAACCTGCCATAAGGAAGTGTGTTTTCACACTAGTCTAGTGTACTTCTTGTTTTCAAACTCTCAGGGACGTAGAAATACACCAGATTTTTGGCAGCACATGGTTTAAAAATCAGCACCAACGTATCTATTGAACATCTCAAATGGGTAAAGGAAAGGGCAGGTTTCATCAGGGGTCAGTAAACAACGAACATCTGCCTTGCCAATCTTTTCTTTTACTACAGTTTTGTGCAGTCCCAAAAATCCTTCAGACATATGTTGAACAGAGTTTCAAAGCACCCAAGCCTCCTGCTTCTGCTGATATTTTGGCCAGTGCTTAACCCTATGTAGTTCAGTCAGGATTTTTTTCTGACTGCAGCTGAATCAGATTGGGTGGATTTGGCGTGAGTTTGGGCTGGGAAATTGAGGTTTCTTATTCTTTTTCAGCAGGTTAGATGTAGTATGGGCAGAAGCTCTCTAATCCTCTTGTGCAGTTACCCAGGAAAAACAGATGAGTGAAGTATGAACTGATGTTCTTTACCCCTCTTTGTCAGATCTTGGCGTGTGACACAAACTAGCATTAATGTGCTTATTATAGCACGTCCCTGCCCAGTGCAATCTGCCCCAATTGGCCATAATAGATAGTTCCACAATGGTCTCCAGCCAAGTAAGTGTTTGACCTACTAATGCATCTTACACTGTGCCTTGGAGCTTCGCGGTGCCGCGCGGCGTAGGACACAGCAATGCTCTCTGAAGGTCAAGTTAAGCTACAAGGAATAGCCATCTGGTGACCCCTTGCTTAAAGCATCATGCCCTGAACGTGCAGCCCGTGGACTGCCAGCAGATGCATTGAGTTCTGAGCCTGGGTGTTGTGACGGTGTGCAGGGAGAGAAGTGATCCCCCACGAAGCCCCGCTCCAGCCCACGTCAGGCTTTGCTGAGAGAATGACAACCAGCAGCACACAGCAGGTCAGCTCGTGGATCACCAGGAGGAACTTGCTCGTGCTCTGCTCTGTCAAAGCATGAACAAACTGAAACGTGTGAGTCATCTTTGGGAATAGTCACAAGAGAATCAAGTGCAACTGCCCAGCGTGGACATGCTTTGCTTTTACTTTCTAAAATCTGAAAGGCTTCCAGCTCCTGGCCCAAGTTCATTGGCAGAAAATAAAAGAGGCCAAAAGCACTATTGGAGCAGTTGAGACTTGAGCACAGTCTCAAAAGCAGTTTTTGGGTGTGTGGAGGTTTTCAATCCTTGCTTAATCTGCCTGAAATATTAAGTAGTGCAAATAGTGATGCTCATGTTGGAGAGAGCTTTCCACTAAGGACGTAGTAGAAATTCATTGCTCATTATCCTGTTTAGTTTCATTAGGTATTCTGTAACTTAAAACAGTCGTTTGAACGAGTCTGAATTGGATGGCCATGTCTGAAAGAAAGGTCTCTGGATTAAATGATAGGAAAAAAGAAAATCACAAAACAGACCTCAAACCTGAAAAAAAACTTTATTAATTTCTACTTAAGATCTGATTTAGGTGGGAGAGAGTGTGCTGATACATTGCCTTTCAGCCCGTACTCAGTAATTTGTCCAAAATACTGTAATTATATAACTACACTGTGCTGGTGATGTTTGTCACCTACTCTGCATGTTTTTAGGCAACTGCACATTGTAGTAGGGTTGCAGGTTTATGCTTTTTAGACCTATGTGGTGCTCCAAATGCCTCTGGAAAAAACACTTCCAATCCATGGTTTTGACATGGAAAAGGAATTAGTAATATTAGGGATGAAGTCACGTAGGGTGGTTGATCTGTTATTTTTTGGAGGGGAAAGCATTGAGTAGCTGAATTTTTGGATTATTTTTCCCTATTTTTTATTATTTAATCCCCCTTTTGTGGCTCTGCTGGCAATAAACTGTCGGTCAGATTTCTCCTTAAGATAGAACAAGTCTTAAAATTATTTAAGTCTGGTGGAAAAAACCCAAAACTATGTTTTCATTATTGTTTGAGAAGTATTTGCTTACTTTTAACTTCTATCACACACACACTGAGCTTTCATGAAGGAGCCTTTCTGATATGCAGTGACTTATCTCCATACCTGTCACAGGTTCAAATCTGCAATAACCGACAATGTCTAGGAGATTTTTGCTTCTGCTTGCTTGCTTACAGAATTTTGTCATGAGCTAGAAAAAGAATCATATACCCTTTAAGCATGGAATCACTGAATGTATTCAGCTAATGGGTCAATAAAAATGCGAAGAATTTGACTCTTTGATTTATAACCTGAGTTTTGTGACCTTATCAAAAAGTAAAATAGCATTTCTTACTCCCGTGTCCCGGTCCAAAGTAGTTCTCTCCCAACAATAGCTGGTCATATCTGAAATAGAGTGGAAAATGTTACCTTGTACGAAAGCAAGTGTAGTGTGCTCAGAATGAGTCCAAACTCCTTGAATCCTCTTAAGACTCAGTACTACATGAACATGGATTCAGTATCTGAGTGACACCCAAGATGGCAAAATGTGGAATTTGCTTTCATAATAAAGGCTTCTCCCTCTCTATTTTCCTCCGTCATTCCTCTTTTAGATGCTATCATGCAGCAGTGATATGCACAGCCACTGCAGGTCCCAGGTTCCCATCCTCTGGTATTGGTTTCCCCCTGATGTCTGTCTGCAGAGTTAGAAAGTTTGTGATGCATATTCATGGACTCTGGTACCTTGGGCAGTGACCGGAAGCGTGTGAGACCATTTTCCCATGCATGTGAAGCAGGACGCTTTTTCTCCTCGGCTATTTGCAGTGCAGAGACAAGACAGGCAGACGGGCCAGTAGCACAATGTTTTTATCTGGTCTGTAACACCAAGATTCATCTGAATTTCATATCAGCAGAAAGCCAGACATTTATTTGGGAACAGCCACTTACTCCTGGGGTTATTGTGGGGTGCCACCCACTGCCCTTGAGTTGTGGGACATGACAAAAACATCTTTATGTTGGATGACCCCACAGGGGTGTGAGGGTGCCGAGCTGAATTATCCTGTCACAGCTGTCTTGCTCTATTCCAAGGCTCTGTTCCTACCAATTGCAAGGAATAAAATTGTACTCACAGAGTCCAACATTTCAGTATCTACTGTATAATTCTTGTGGTACTGTAGTGAGACAGGCTTGTATTAATACCACCTCATCTTGGAAGCCTTCAAAGCCTGTCAGTACGCCTGATAGTGTTTGGCACTTAGATATGACAGTGAATGGTAATTTGCAAGTGCCTCAAATGGACAGAAAATAGTTTTCATTATTTTTACATGATTAGGAGTAGTGTCAAGCACCCTGTAAGAGCTCAGCTCCTCCTCAGGCTGTGGTGTTCCCTAACAGGTGGCTGTGAGTGGTACAGCATGTCCCATCCTTGCTGCGGGTCCTGAGAGGTTGGGGTCAGTTCCTGGGCTCAGCACTGACCTTCTGGGTGACCTTGGGTGGAGGAAGCAGCTTGTTTATTGCCTTTTGCAAAACACTCTGGGAGTTACAGATGGAAATGCTATATAGAGGGATGGCATGACTGTTGTGTTGATGGGTGTTGGGGAAACATGGGTTGCAAAAGAACAAGTGGGTGTAACGAAGGAAGAAGAAGAGCAGGAAGGTGGTGGAGAAGGTAGGAAGGGGTATTTGCTCTTCTTTGCTGCAGTGGGACCTGGGTGAGGATGCCTGGGTACCAAAGTACTCATGCCCTTGACACCAGGACTTCTGAAATCAGTCTCCTCACATGTTGGCTTTTCATGCTTCTCTCTGCAGACCAAATGATGTACTTTGCCTTTGAAGAAGCTGTAATTACAGAAGAGCCTGGCAGCACTTTCCTGTGCTGGTAATGGATATATCAGCACTTCCACAAACTCCCTTGTGAGGGATTTACAGCTCTGCCATTAATATTAGCCACACAGTGGATGTATAAGCTGCTTGCCCAAAAGTATTAAAAAATAGTTTTAAAACAGCATAGCAAATTTTAGTAGGCCTTGTCTAGCAGCAAATTTGCACTGGTTTGATAAAGAGAGATTTTTAACTTAACTGGGTTAGAGTATTTCTTATTTGTTTGTAATTGCTCATATCCGGCTTGAGGGTGACTTATTTCAGCCTGTTCTGACAATAAATCAGAGCCTATGCAGAAATTCTGTAAGGATTCTCTCTTCATGCAGAGCATCCCCTCTGCTGAACGGATCTGGTATATAACGGACTAATAAAGCAAGCTTCTAATCATACAGGTGAGGGACAGGACTAAGTACCAGAAAGTATTTAGACAAACTGGTTTTGAAGATAATTTTGAGCAGTGAAAATGCTACAGATTGTGTGCAGCCACAGCCTCAAACTGAAGACAGGAGAAACACTGAGACCCCAGCTATGTTATTGCTGTTACAGTGTTAAAATTGAGAGGAAATATCAGAATCTGATCACAGTTTAACACAGAACGGCACAGACATCCTTTTATCCTCTCCCATCTTTTTTATTGCATTGGGTAGGCATCAGACATTTGTCTTCTGCTTCTCTGAGTTAAAAAATTGCACGCAGGCTTACTGGAATAAACAAAAGCTTTGAATGTCAGAGGTAAAGCTGAAGGCTTTTTCTGCCGGATGATCTTCAGTATCAGGAATTCATGGTTCAAAAGGCACTTTCCTCTGGTAGCGCAGTCTGGGGCAGTGTTAATATGTATGGCTTTTCCCATTCTGAGAAAATACTTCTGGCAGGAGGGAGGGGGGCAGGAGGAAGGAGGAGGACCCTTCTCTGGTGTGGAGATTTTCCTACAAGAAAGGAATAAGAAACAATACAGGAGGCCTTGTACTGTCATCAACGCAAGACTCTAAAAAAATGAAGTTAGACCCTGGGATGTCCATAGGATGGTGGAGCCTGGGCCCTTGGGCACTTTCCCAGACCTATTTTTTTAGTTCCTATGCTTTGTAATCCCTTTGCTTAGTGATGGCTTTCTCATGGAAGTCCTTCTGCACAAGAACTGTCCCTTCACTGCTCCTGTAGTGCACAGTGCAACGGGTTCCAGTGGTGACTTTGCTCAGCACTAATATTAGTATTTATTGCTACTGCTATTGCCATCACTTAAAAAATTGATTAGAAAATGGAGAAGCACATTCTGAGAGAGCCTAACAGAGCCTCTTGATCAGCTCTTAATCAAGACTTAACCTGATTTGTGGCTTGGTTGGTTTTTTTTCCTTCTGTTTTTAGCTTCTGAAGACAGTCTAAGTTGCAACTTAAGAAAGCATTCAGCTGTCTGTCTAGGAATACTTTTTTTTTGTGGGATATTAATCTATACTGGAAACTGGAGTGCAGAAATCCACATTTAATAATATTTTAGCCTGTAGAGGTGTGGTTTTTCCCTTGAATGTAAGGACTTTCCTTCATTTAGGAATAAAAAATAAATTCTTCTCTTAATATGGTTAATATCTTTAAGAACTGTTATACCTCTGTGAGCTATAACTGTAGCCTTTCTCCTCCCAAGAAGCTCCTCTTGGTGGTAAGCAATGGCGCTGATGAACAGCTGGAGGAGTGCTCTCCTGCTTTTCTCTTTAATGCAGCACAAACATAGCAATGAAAAATGAAATTGCACTTAAATACAGATTTTGTGGAAGTGGCTCCATGCCGCAACTTCACAGAACTTCACAGCACTGCTGCTCACGCTTACACTGTTACAATAAATATTGGTGGGTTTCTAAGCACTGTAAGATATAATAATGCTGCATCTACATGAGTCAGTACTGGTGAGCCAGTAACTTGCTGAAGAGTGTAACTAAATAGCAGAAATAATTGCATGCATGTCCCTGAACGTGGTCTGAAGGGCTAGAGAGGAGCAACTGAAAAGGTGGAGGATGTATTCAACCCCTGTGATGTTGTTCCAACAATCTGATTACAGCAGCCTTCAGGGGAAGATGTCAATTTGGCCAGCAGGCAGGAGACAAGGTTTCGAATTGAGAAGCTTCTATGAATTTTTGTGTGGAGCTTGTGCTCTGTGTGTGGAAAACCTTCCCATGCCAATGAAAACAATGCCGGTGCTTCAGCTTCACCCTGTAAGGCAAAGTGGTGGAGGACCCCATGGAGACTGGGACTGGAGGGGCTGCTTGGTTGAGTTCACACAACTTAATATACAGGAGGATGTTTCTCAAAATTCAATCAATCTTAACAGTTTAGTTATAACTGAATAATATAGCAGACTTGTTAGACACTCAGCCCATTCCATATTTAATACTTTCAGAATTAATAACTGATTCAGCTTGGGACATGATGAATGTCCATGTCAAAGCCTAAGCATATCTGGCTTTTGTTCCAGCATATTCCTGAGACAAAACATTCTTTTATGACTCTCCTAGTCTATGCATTTTTTAAAACAGAATAAAAAGTCTTGGCAGCAATCCAGTCACCAGAATGATATTCATTCCAGGAATATTCTGAAGACCACTGCTTGCTGTTCATCCTCCTGGTATTTGTCAGTTGCTTGTTCTTTTCACAATTGAGACATCCTTCTTTCTTTCTTTTTTTTTTTTAATTTCAAAATTATATGTGGTTTCGATTTCCTCTAGTAAGAAGAAATGAAGTCTAATGAGAAAAGCTATTTATTTACCTGTATTTATTCACAAGCCATCACAGACCTTTAAACCTTCACAAAGCAAGGAGGCTGTAAAGCCAGAGTTGATAATAGACTTCAATCTTTATCCCTTATGAAATACTCAAATGAGCTACCATTACTGGCATTTCTATAGAGAAAAACTTAATTTTGTGGAGAGCTCCAGAAATGGTGAAGGACCACATTTTTCTGTTGTTATTCAAGCCTGAGTAAGTGGTTGCTTACCTATGCTTACCTATCCTGCCTATGCTTGGAGGTGTAACACCAAGTATTAGGGCAGCTGCAGCATGAAGCACCCCGAAATATCTAAGGTAGAATGTTCACTAGTGAATACTGGCTATATTTAGAAGGACTTGAAGAATCTGTCCTGTGGCAAAAGAGGAGTCAAAAACACTCAATCTGCTTTGAAGATACTATGATTTACAAAAATAAACCCATACAGTTACTCTGAGTCATTAAATTAATGATAGTTGAATAACAAGGCTTGGAAAAAGAAAATTTGGTTCTTAACAAAATCAGCACTCCTTGAAGTTGGTTCAATTATTGATTTCTGGATTGTGGCATTTGCAATAACTCAGAAATGTTGAGATGTTTTAAAGCAGCCTTTTCATTTTCATACAGAGAGTGCAGAGGTGCTTGTTCAGCAGAACAAGAGAGAATGAACTCTGCATTTAAATATGTAAATAAATGACTAGGCTTTTTGTTTTTCCATAAAAACTGTTGCTTCAGTCCCTCTCCTTTTACCAGAAAAGGTATTTTAACTTATGATTTCATAAAGACAAAAATATCTTGATGATCGTTAGTGCTCAGAACACCTTTCTATAAGAAACCTTAATATTAATGCTTTCATATGTAAACTGGCAGGCATCAAATACTAGCAAGACTTTGCTAAAGGAACCACTCCAAGGTAGCAGCCTGTAAACCTGTTGGTTATTTTAGGGCAGAAAGGGTCAATATGACCATCTATGCCTGCTTTGCAGGTCATGGAAATGTAGCCATTCCTTTTGGATGTAAGCCCAAAGACCATATCTGTCTGACATTTCAGTGCTCTCATTCCCTTCAAGTGATTTTTCGTCTCATAAAAAATAATAGCTTTTTGCTTCAGGAGTCCTGCATCAGCTTAAAATTATGTCCAGTCCAAAGACAACTCTGATTTTGTAATCAATGCATTCGAATGGGGAAAAATTGAAAGTACAGTGACTAATTCTGACCTTTGAACAGTATATGTAGAAAAAGGATAACAGATTTTTCTCTTAATTTTTAGACTTCAAATCTTCAAAAGGATTTTCTTTCATTTTAGCTCACTAAGAAGACAGAGTATAGATAGTGGATGAAGATAGGGAAATTTGTGGCACAGTTTATGGAGGAGGATCTGACTAGATGCACAAATGATCCCTCCTGGCCTTCAGACTGCTAAATTACTTCATGCATGTTAACCAGAGTTTACAGTAAATCCATGCAGTGGAAATTACCAACATAATGAAACAGGCTGGAACACTTTGCTGTATTGCTCTTTATTTTTCCACATGTGAACAAAATGTCATCTTGAGCTATGCAACAAGATAGCACATTACAAATCATCTTACCTATGCTCTTCTAAGACACCTTTGAAGAAAAAAGGCAGATATTCCCATAATGGCTCTGCATTTGTAATAATTAAGGGTTAAAGTACGTGATTGGGGTGGTACTGGTGCACTTCTGTGCAAAAATGATGGGTTCCCATTCCAACTCCTGCCTATTGCTCACTGGCAAGCTAAAACAAATAACACTGCATGCTAAATATAAGTGGCTAGATCCTACTGTGGATCCATCTGCAGACATACCACGTGCCAGTTGCTCTAGGTAGGGTATCTTGGCATAGACATCTGTTTACAGGGAAAGCCTTTTCTTTTTTTTTTTCCTGCCCTAATTGTTTCCATGTATTTCAGACTTGGGTTTCTCCCATTTCATGGACATGAGAGCAATTAGCCAAGAACTTACAAGCTCAGCAGAGTTAGGGGAGTAGTTTATAAACAAATCAAGGTTGCTCACAAGGCATGTTTTCTCAGATCCGGTGAAATGGTAAATACAGCCATCTCCCAATTAGTCTGACCAGCAAGGGGGAGATGGGATAAACCTGGATAAAGAAAACACAAATACCCCAAAACACATGGAAATGAATCAATAAGACTGCATGATAAAAGCATAAAATGCAAAAGGTTTATGATGCTTTTGGCTTACATTCCTGGGTGCTAACGAGTTCCTGAGCTAGGAAGTCTGTACAGCGTGCTGCTCTATACCTTAGCCCAAGTCTACCACATGTGGTACAAACATTTCCCTGGCTCCTCAGCCCTAAGAAATCCCATTCCTTGGTGGGTAGGCTGTGTTCATGCACAGGGCTGTGAGCAAGAGCAGTGCTGCTCCTGAGTCATGTCTGGCTTGGCCTCTGTACCAGCATCACCAGGACTCTGTTTGTGGAGCAGAGTGGGTCCAAGCCTGTCTGCTGACACCACATCCCCCATATGCTGCACGGGCACCCTGCCCCATGGGGGCACAGCTCATCCCAGGCAAGGCTTTCCTGGGATGTGATTTGAGTAGATACTCTTCTATCTGCCCTCTGTATTGTTCTTGCTGTCCCATACTTCTTTAATTAAATAGCTTCTGTCTGCTGTTCCAATAGTATCTACTTGCCAATACTTAAACTGACATTTTCATACAGTTCTCTAAATGCACTGCATCAGAATTCAGCTTGGCTTATGCTGATGGACTTTTCTGAGCTCTGAGAAAAATGTGGTGCAAAGTGTCTTACAAAAAGTTAACTTGTAAAGAGTAACATACCCAGACATCCTGTGCTATATAGATTAATTACTCTGCAGCACTTCCTTTCAAAATAAGGATTTATTAGTGCTGCAGATTTGGAACATGTAAATATTGTTAATTATTCCTGAACACTTCTATATCCACTCCAAGTTCCTACACATTTTGCTCCTTTGGTGCAATGTGTTCTCATCTACCCAGAACTATCTAAGATTGATGCATTTAAGTATATTTCACTTTTTAGAATGGATCCTAAAGAGTTAAAGCCATCTGTTTTGAATGGGCAATGATATCTCAAGGTATTTTTTCAAATCCTACCTTGGATGAGATTTTCTCTTTCTGCTGCTAATGGATACCAGTTGTCCAAGTGATGTTGGGAGCGATGGTGGAGGTTTATGTGTAGGTGTAGCACACAGCTGTGAACAACCTGGATCTTCATGGTTCCCAGGCCATTATGGATGAGTGCCTATGGTTTAATGGACATGCTGGTAATTGGTCAAGGGTTGGACTTGATGATTTGGAGGACTTTTTCCACCTGGTTACACCACAGGGCTCCCGTCCAGAATCCCCATGTGAGCAGCAGCAGTGGTCATGCAGGTAGCTCCACTGGGCTCCCAGGAAGTGCCTTGTAAGAAAGGCTTGGAGAATGAGTCCTTGAATACGCAACATGAAAATGTCCATGTTTACCTCCTCCCTTGGTAAAGTGAAGTTTTCTGCACTGATGCTGAAAGTTTTCAGAATCAAGGCTTTGTTGGTTCTGTCACTGCCAGGGGAGGACAGTGCTGATGCACATCCACTTTGTAAATGACTGTGGAGTTGTTTTCCTAAGAGGAGCCAGGTACACATTTAAGAGTCATCTCCTTAGCACCAAGCCTCTCCAGCACTCTAACCCTATACTTTAGTCACTACTGACAGGTAGAGGGCAAATTTGCATAATGAACTGTTTAAATATTCAGTTTTATCAAGGCTTCAAGGCACTATTTGTCCTCCGCATCTTCAATAGCTAGTGACCCTATCTAAATCAACATCATTTGTCAAATCAAATTAGGCTTGTTGTTAATTTCAGACAGTGATGTTCATCTTTTTGATGCTTTCAAACAACTCTGAGGTAAATCCCTGTGACATAATGCTGCTTAGATATGCTAAATGAGTCACTTGTTCAATGCTGCAATTGTCAGAAAAATATGAAACTTAGCTCTAAGGTAAATATTGTTGGGTCACTTGAAATGTATGCAAATTTGACATTTCTCTGCTGATTAGCATATCTACACATCAAAGTTTTCTATATATCACATCAGATATTTTTGATTCAGGAGAGTTAAGGTCAGTGGCACTTGGCATACTCTTTACTTTGCATCAGACAAGATGAGAAATGAAAATCTTCTCAGGGAAACTTTCCAGCTCAAACCTTATTTTGCTGAAATAAGAACATTGCAGAGGAGCAGGGGAAAATAGCACAGGTTCCTGGTTCTCAGTTTATAACTAATAAAGGAACATAAAGAGATTATTCACTTAAACTAATGAATTCCAATGGGGAAAAAAAAGGAATCGATCAGAAATTTGGGCACAGAGGCAGTAAAAAGATTCTCTTAATCACTGCAGTGAATTTGCCTATATAAAGTACACATTTGCCTATGTACGTGTTTGATTTTGAAATTAGTCTTTTTCAGTGAAAAAATGAGGAGGTATGTCCTGTTCTTTAAAAGTTGTGTTTTGATTCATGTCCAAAACGCATCAGTGGGAGTTTCGCACTGTCCTCCCACAAATCTACCTGCTCCTGATGGAGTGCTGCAGCTCCTAAGTTCATTAGCTCTGTGATTGCTTCCATAGATCCTAATATAACTGGTCACAAGAGTTAATTGTTCACTCATTTTTGCACATCAGGCCTTTGGACATCATCAATAAGTTGTCAGCAGATTCAGGTCACCAAAACTCTCTGTGGAAACCCATTGAGTTCCATGAGAGATGGGTCTTGATTTGAGCAGTGCTGGACTGCCACGTACCCCATCACAGAATAATTGGTGCAACCCCTTTGGAGTCCTGATATCCAAAAGGATCTGTGTCCGTGGGGGTAAGGAAGCACTCAGAATGTAGCCACTGAAATTCCCCAGCGTCTTCCCGGAGAACAAACCGAGTGCATAAGCACAGGCACTTTCTGCATTGCTGCACTGGAGTAACTTGGTCATGAAGATGCTTTTTTATTCTTTCCAAAAAGAGAGAAACTCTCTCAACTGCAGCATCCAGTGAATGCCAGCGAAATTTTGTTTTAAAAATAAAACAAACATTTATCAAATTATTGGAGCAGAAAGATGTGTCAGACACCACTAACATATGTTTATTTTTCTTTTTCTCTGCTGGAACTGAAGCATGGCCAAACTCTGTTTCCTCCTCCTTTACATTGTGTAAGTATGTATAGACATATATAAATTTTATACTTATTTTTCATGGAGATTCTACAGGCTAAATTGTAAAAATGAATCAGATGATAGACTTATTAGAATGGACTTACTAGACTCCAGAAAATAAGACACAGAAATGCCAGTTGATCCATTATTCCTTCAGGGCATATAGCACCACTCAACCACATTAGTAGCTGATGTTTGATGATAAATCAATAATAGCTTTTATCTTCTAAGTAAAAGATATTTTATTCTCTTCCGTCTTTTCCGTGATGGGCGAGATAAAACCAGGAGCTGCACTCACATTCTTAAGGCAAGATTTTAAAACTATTTTGGTGTAAGATTCGCATTTGCAAGCTGCCCATGCTTCCCATATTGGCAATGATTTTGACAAATGTAAAAAAGTCACTAATATTTTGACACTTTCACTGCCCAACTATGATACCAGCTGGCTGTGAATTCAGTTATTCATTGTTCTGCTGTATTTTAAAGACTGGTCCAGAGCCAATGTACTGGACCAGCTCCATTCATTCATTTTCAAGATTGAAGTTTCAGCTAACTGTAGTGGCCATTTTTCAAATAGATCTGGAAACCTCTTCCAATTTAACAGGATCATACAGAACAGAAAAAGTCAAGTGTGCATGTAGATTTAAAGCTCTTCCCTTCAAGGGAAGGAATATATGCGTTTCAGCATGAATCAACCTTGTCCTCACAGGATTTCTGACTGCTCCCAATTTTTTTTTTTTTTTAAGGCATGACCAGTGCTTTCTTCACAGTAAAGCAAACAAAAAACTAAAATCTTGATGATGGTTAAATGCATTTAAAACAAAATTGAACTAAAGCATAGCTGCTCTGAATTCTCAAAATGAGGAATCGCCACACCGGTCTCATGCTGCCCGAGACTTACAGCAACTCAATCGCTAATTTTGAAGAAACTAAAAAGAAACTTACATATTTTTGGCTTCAGACAGGCAAATACAACTTTAGAATAGACAGGGATGGAGCTCTTGGAAGTCCTTAATGCACTTGCAGTGCAGACCACAAGTACAGGACCAATCCATAAGTCCAGACTTTTCTGATCTCAGCATTGTGGAGAGCAGATACACGTCTAAGTGAGCAGGTCCTTTTGAAGTGCCCTTCTTTAACAAACGTGGTAAAAATGTGCTCACTTCCTAAGTCTTCTTTATTGTGCCTGCTAACGTTTTACACTATTTTCCAAAGTCAGTAACAATATTCATCCCTCTGGCTTGTAACGCACTGATTAAAAAACAGATTGCCAGCAGTCATCTGCTATTGTCTGGCTTCCTAAATTCTGTTTCTGGTTTAATTTACTTGATTGTTCCATGCACTATTCATGAGTTCTATAATATTCCAAACTTTAATTTCAACAGATTAATTCTTACTAATTATTCAACATATGAACCTGCACATGAGAATTGTACTGTATGCACCATCCTGAGGCACAGAATGCAATGTCGAATCGTTTTCTGATTTCAAGTGGAAAACAAACTAATTATGTGGAAATATGATAATATATTGTGCTGCAGGGACCAGCCCTTTGTCTGTTTAGAAATGTTTACTTATGATCGGCTCCCTGTGTTATTTCTTCCAGGAGGAGCTGCCCTTTCTTAATGCATAAACATTATTGACTGGTCCATGATTCTTTACTTCAAGAAAGCTGATTTACATAATTTTGTATTACTTCCGTCTGGTGGAAGCAAACAAGACATCCCAGGAAAGTAATAATTGAGCTAGCTGTTGCAATCTTCTGGAAAGATAAGACACGGAAGTCCTTGGAAATGAAGGATCACTTATTTCTCTTTTATTTCTCCTACTTTTTTTTCTAAGCTGTCATGCAGCTTTACCTCTGCGCAGTTTGATTTGATGCATATCAGCATCCAGCACTTCATCACAGCATGGGGTCCAAATCAACTATCAAAAACGTGAAGTAGAACACGCTTTCTCCAGTCTTCTGTCAACCTACCCCAGCCAGAGCTAATTGGGTGACGCTGGTACTGGGAAATATTGGGATACTGGATCATTCATTGTTTGGGAGAAGCACTGTGAAGCCCTGCTGTGGTCATTGGAGCTGTCAGCCTGGTCTGTGGTGTCTAAGCCTTACCAAGTTTAAAAACTGTGGCAACACACCAAAACCTTTTTGTAATTCTGCTCAGTTGAAAATGAAATTATTTAGTCAAATGTAGAGGGTGGGAGGGAGGGGAAATAAGACCCTCCTCAAAAAAAGCAATACTTTTTTGCTTCCCATGACATGTGAAATGAGATATGTGCTAGAAATTGAAAGGTTGAAATATGTTTTCAGGAATTAATCAGCAGAGAAAACTATAAAAATAAAATAGAGGAATGGAATTTCTCAAGAGACCCTACTCAGTAATGGCATTAAGAAGCAAGTCAAGACTCTACAAAAACAAACACCAGCAATGATAGGGGAAGATAAAATCTGGACCCTAGGATGACGTTTTAATAGACCTTGGGTGATACAACATGGTTTAGCATGTACCATAATACTCAATTCCCTCTAGAAATCCAGCTTTAAAACAATGGGGAGGTTATCTGGCTTTCCATCCTTCCATCTTTCCCAATAATTTTAAGTCTATGAGCTTTAAAATTTCTAACACATTTCCCTATTAATCCCATTTACTTTTTTACTTTATAATGACAAAACAGCTGCAGATCATCTGCTTTCTGCTCATTTATATTTTTGCTATTATTTCTACTGTGTCTTGCCTAAGACCTCAAGAATGAGAGCAGTGTGTCACTAAGGTTAATAAAACCCCTGTTAACAAATTCCCATTGTAGGACCAAGATTTTGGATCCTAAAAGACATTCTTTTTGTAATTTTTCTTTAGTATCTCTAATAAAAGTTTAAAATTGTATCTTAAAGTGTAAAAACTGAGACAGTGCTGCAACAGGAAGTTATTTTGCTCCTCTCTGAAAGAATATATTTTCCTTGTGCTGCCGTTGCCCCTGAATGCTGGGTAACAACAGGTCCTTACACTCTGCATTTACCTGTCCCACCCCTGCTGCACAGTTCTAGTTGAGATGAGGGATGGAAAAGAAAATAGATCTTGGGATGAATCCCTTCATTTGATCCAGCCACTAATGTTCCAAAGATGTTTCCTGCCAAAAAAAAAAAGGAGAAAAAAGTGGACTAATCTAACTTTCACAGTAAAAAGGTTCCCAGAGGGGTGAGGACAGCTCAGGAAAAATATACACATTCAAGGAGCAAGGTCAGAGGGGAATTTTTAATATTTTATTTCAGATCCTGCATTCTGGTTTGATACATATCTAAAAAGTACTGTCTTAAAAGACCCCGGTATGAATTTCCTGGTATTTTTGTTTATTTATCACTTTAATGAAGTGATCAGAGAATGGGGAGAAAGATGGGGGTATATGGATGTGATGGTTTTTGAATATCCAGTATAATTTAATTTGAAAATTAACTTGCTCCTTTGCTCAGAAATAAGGGCTGTGGAAAACTTCCTTGGTAAATGGCTGCAGAGCATCTCTTACTGGTATTTAAATACTTGAAATGTAAATGTCATTGTAAACCAGTAGGCTGTGTTTTCTCTGTGCCACAGCATCTTGGAAAGACACTGCAAGGAAGTAGGGGAGAAAGGAGGATGACTCCCTAATTCCAGGGTGTACTATGGACCCTGCTACAGCTTGCAGCTGTACCACTGGCTCTGGGCTGTGATCTTGTCTCATCTCCAGCTCAGCCGTGTCAAAACAGGGAGAGATGGCAGAGAGATGTTCCTGAAAAAAACCCCAAACCTGAGATGCTTCCAGAAGTGTGAGGTGACTGAAGGCAGTTGGATGGGGTTGGGTGGGACCCCCCTGGCCAGGGAAGAGACCTTTCTGCCCTGTCTAGCTCCACACCTGCACCCAAACCAGTGATGCCTGCTGGCAATCTGTGGTGTGGGGATGCCAGCCATGCAGAACTTTTTCTCTTCCTTCCTATATGCCTGTCTTTTCATGAAAGGATCATTTCTCCCAGGTGGTCTTCAGCAGATTTACCTTCAATCTCCTTGGCTTGTGCTTCACTCCTTTCACTGTATCACCTCGTCTCTGTCAGCAGGATGAGTCTTGAAGGACATTTTCTATAAAGGACAGGTTCCCACTGTGATCTGTCATCACCAACCCCTAGAAACCGCAAGGAAGTCAAGAAATTATACAACCTCAGCCACCTGAATAGGGCCACAACTTGCAGCCATGCTGCTTCCAGTGCACACAACACCTCCCTTTACAAGGAATTTATGGATATTGGTTAGCCCAGCTGCTCTATCAGAAATTGCCATAAATAAAGTGCTGAGCATGCTCAGATTTACCATATACATTTTTTGCAGTGGGTTATCTGGTGCCACCCGTGCTGCATTTCACCGGAAAGAAACATGCCATGATTAATAACTTAAATGATCTATGCTGAGAGACTTTTGCTGAGGGAGTGACTGATCCAAAGCCTGTTGAAATAAATGCGAAGAATAGCCTTGTCTCCAGTGGGCTTTGGATCAAGCCCAGATTCGTGTTCCTAATATACTGTCTCTTTTCATAATTTCACGAGAATGGCTTTTTCTTTTGTGCAACAAGCCATAGTGGAGGGGAGTGGGGAAGAAAGGAAGGCAAAAAGAACCACAGAAACTGTGCTAAAGGAATTTAAAATGAAAACTGCATTAAAAATTTATTATGTGAGCAGAAACAGACTACTTTGCTCTGGAAGGGTGAAAGGAAGCAAAAATTATTATTTTAATATGTACCAGGCAAGGACAAGCACAAATGTGACCACGTCTGAGAACAGCAGAGAGCCGCATCCTTGGCTTACATTGAAAAGTTCTGGCAAATATCTCAGTTTAAAAGAAGGTGTGAGAAGGGAAGAGCCAGATCTGGCACACCAGCCCCTTCATGTTTGTGTGAAGCTGTACCACACTTAGCTTTCGAGACTTTTTGCCTGATTTGAATGCATATGTTTGATAAAAGGAAATGACATATTTATGTTTACTCCTTACATTACTCAGTCTCCGAAGGGTTCAGAGAGTTGGTACAAAGGGTTCTGTGAGCTTCTCACCAAAGTGACCTGATAATTGAGGGTTGCACTAATTAAGATGTGCAAATCTAAGAGCACCTGGAGCTCATGAGATGTGCAGGTATCTCTGAGATCGCGAGTAGGGAAGGACAATTTTCTCACATGAGCACAGTGAGTTTGGGTTGGCTCCACTGCAGGAACTTGTGGCCATGCAGAGACTCCCAGTGAGATCTGCTGTTTCACCTGGTCTTTTTAGTCCACCTGCAAGTGTCAACTTGCCAAGTGGGACAGCAAAGAGCAGTGTTTCTGTATGTTTTGTCTTTTTCTAATGATCTCCACTTGAATTGTCTGATTTTTAAAATTTTTTTCTTGGAGAAAAGCCATGTTCTAGGGGCTTCTAGGGCCTAAGATAAAATCTGGTAGTACCTTTCAGGATTCTCAATGTTAGATTAGTTTCTTTATGAAACTGGTTGTGCCTATCAACAGTATCTGTATGGAGACCTCTGGAAAGAGCATGAGTGTGGAGCCTATTACAGAAAAGGGTTCTTCTTTGGGTGATTTTTCCTCCTAAAAGCCGCCGTGCAGTCAAGAAGAAGATCCGTGAAAGTGGGAAGATGCACAAGTCTAGGCCATCCACATTAAACACCCAAGAGGGGGAAACAAACCCCCTCATTTTCCTGCAGGAGTAGACATGACTAAGAGATGTCAGTGCAGCTATGACATCTGTTTACATGGGGATTTTATGCACCTGTTCACTAGGCAATAACAAATGCTTACCATGGTGGTAGCTGTATCACACGGTACATATGCTGCTTCTGACATACATAACACCTCTTTAAGGAAACACATGGCCCCATATGTCATGAGAACTTGTTTACATTCTACAATACAGTAATGGAAAATATGTTTCATAATAAATGTTTTCATCATTTTTGTGTTTAAGGAAAGAATGGGAGTTTTACGCCCTAGCTGTCAAGCTGAATGTCCTCCCTCATTGTTCTCATTGAGAGATGTATTGCTGTGGAGCAAACTTCCGAAAAGCTTTCCAAGTTCAGAGAAGTTATGATCTCAACTGGTCAGCTTTAATGGCTGATGCTCATCAAAAAGGTAAAATTTTTAAAAAAACACTAAGATTGGGACATATATTTGGGTGTAAACCAGTGTATTAATTTATTTAGTTCACTATCAAGCAACCAATTTCTGGTCACTTTGACAAGAGCAGATGTCATATATTCCTGTCTAGAGCTCTTGGGATACTGAAGCCACCTCAGGAAGACTATGCCCATTTTTATCCGCATCATATTTGCAGCTCTATCTTTTAGTTCAGTCTCCATAGAACCAGGAAAAGGAATCATTCTGCTTCACATCCATAAAATGAAGGAGTTTCCTGTTTGAAGGTTGTCTAGTTCAACCTTCTCAGAAATTAGTTTTAGTAACTTTTAGCTTTGATATGGTTTGGTTGAGATTATTCAGATTTATGCTTTTTCCTTCTAGTAGTTCTTCTGTTTTCAATCATCAGTGTTTCAAGTTCATACATAGAAGTCTTTGTCCTTGCTTCACTCCTCACGGCTGAGGTAGTGCCGAGGTAGGATTTTGTCCCACAATTAAACTAACACAACAGTAAGAACTCAATAGAATAACATTTTCCTGTGGAAAACAGGTCCAGGAGTTAATAATTTTCATTAAGCTGATTTTTTTTTCCTTGAAGTGTACCCTGTCACTTTCTGGTTTGTTTTTTTTTGGTTTTTTTTTTTTGGAGTTAGCTGATAAGAGTGAAAAGTAGGCTCTACCTTGTTAGGTATTTACAGACAAACAGGAGTGTGAATGGTAGAGATAAATGGACAAAAAACTTTTAGTGTTTGGATGTAAAGAATGATACACTACTATGTTGTTCCAATACATCTTTTCTCAGTTTAGCCCTCCTGCAAAGCAGTATTCACACTATTTCAGCAGTTCATTTGATAGTAAAGAATAGATGAATTGATCATTTATTCCAAAATATAATAGCCTAAGCTTGTCTCTTTGTGCATAGATTGAATTTTGTTTAACAACAAAGACTTCTCATGAGTTTCTTAGCATGTCCACCCCAAGTACTGTTTATCACCTTTTATCACCCCATCTATCACATACGCATATTAAAAATAAAAAAGCATTGAAAATTCTTTTGTTTAAACTAGCTGCCAGATAACTTGTTTAGAGCCTTTAACTGCAGTTTTGTGAGATGTGCAAAGTCTGCCCGGCTTCTTTTTTCTTTTTCTTTTTTTTTTTTTCTTTTTTTTCCTCCATTAGTTTGGTTTTTATGCAGTGCAATATTTATTCCTTTCTCCCAGACTCTTTTCAAGACTGGAACGTCCTTGTCTGTTTTGGCCAAGCTTGGACAAGTGACGTAACTCTCCGTGATCTGACAAACTGGGATCACAGAGCCCTTCAAAACCTCCTGAAATGTGTCAATGCTAAAACGATAATAAAACTATAAAAATAGATTGAACTGCACTTCTACTGACGTTTTCTGACTTATCCATTCTCAGTGTTACTTTCTGAGTTCCTTGGAGCCTGTGCAATATGTGAGGGTACAAAGGTACTCTTGCCCATATGTATTTGAGGACAAAGATACTTATTTTGAGAGTGTCATTGCAAAAAAAGTTAAAACAAAACACCTCCCAAACTGTCTGGTCCCTGAAGTTTGCTTAATGGAGAGAAATATGATATATTATTTAATATCTCAAGAAGCCTAGGGCCCGAATTTATCAAAGCAAATAAGTCTCTTTGATTTCAAGGATGCTTAAAGCTAACTGTGTGCTTCATTGCCTTGTAGAACTGGGGCCATGTACTTGGTGGTAATGCACAACCTATTAAAAAAATGACCTGGCAGAAACATGGGATTACAAGGTTTTAACAGTGCTCAGTTTCATTTATAAATAATTCCACTTTCTTATAAACATATAAAAATATATAAACATTAAGACATTAAAAACTTAAGTGGTTTTGCCCATAAGATGAATTTGCATCTGATGAAACAATTCTGTTTCTCTCCTTATTGAAGCTTGGTTTTGATCCCACAGATACATATATGAAATATACATCTGTGTATATTTATATATAATATATATAAATGTAGGTTATTCCTGCAGTTAGGTCAAGACTCCTTTTGAATTTATAATAGTACATGTAATAGAGGGGATAGAAAATCTTGTTTGACTTAGAATTCTTGGAAGTTATTTGTCTTTTTAAGTATTTCCCCTATTTCTTCATTTTTATTCATTACAGCCACAGAAACAGAAGAACTTTGAAAATGTTTGGGACTCATTTAAATGTTGCATCTTACTTCATCTTTTTGTTTTAGTGTCCTTTCCATAGGATGTTTTCAGCTGTGTCAGGGTACACAAGTACCTTTTAAAACAGTGATTGTAATCTTGCTTTCAGAGTTTTGTACATTAAATATGCCACTGAAATTTGCAGGGAAACCTTACCTTATGACTTTCTCCTATAAACTTTATTGAACTGGATTATTGCTCACGTACTTAGGTGTCTCGTTTACAGCAGAGTGCTGACAAGCTTTATGAATGGGAGAACAACACCATTTGAGACAGAAAATAACTTCAAATCCCTAAGGAAGAACAGTTTCCCAGCATTTTAAGGCAGCATACAATGTTCCATCACCCTGAAGCCAAGCTTTTCTTGGAGTTATTTTCAGGACCAGAAACAATAAGATAACAACCTACAGAAACTTGGCTGGGTAATTAAATAACCATTTTTCTTCCAATGGCCAATCAAGCCAAGGTGAAAAATCACAAAGATGAGACAAATTTTATTTTGCCTTCATATGCACTGAGTGGTTTCTGAGAAATATCATTTCCTCACTACAGGGAACCAGGGCTCACTAATAGCAGAGCCAAGCAAAATTTCTGAAAATTGTTATTGTAATGTTTACATAATGAGATCATATTTTTTTCCCTTATGAAGTACAGGTGCAAAATCTAAACATTTTGCTCCCAGAAGTGCAACTTTCCAGCCGTTTCTTTCTTAAGTGGTCCTTGCAAATGTAACCAGCCAACTATTAATAGGCTACTGACAACCTTGGGAAATCTCTTCTTTTTTCCTTTTTTGCCCCTTGCAACCCTACCAATGAAAAAAACCAAACCTATCACTCCAAATATCTCTGCTCTTTCTTTTCCTTTCTCTTTTTTCTCTTTTTAATTCCTATTTATTCTTCGAGGACCAGTCAACCTACAGAAGAGCATCTGCTGGACCCTGCGTGGAGAAGCAGACATGTGGAAGCCTTGCAAATGTAAAAGCCAGGAGTGGGTCGGGCCCCAGATGGTGAGTGTTTGCTCTTAACAGGGAGAGTCTTTCTCCTCCAAAAGAAGGGAGGTAGCACCCTCTAGCACTGAGCCTTTGCTACCACTCCAATGACAGGCACTGCCAAACATAAATCAGAGTGATAACAGCCTCTACTGGGGATTCAGACCCACATTTTCCTGCATGGAAGATAAAATCTTTTCTGGTTCTTAATTCAATCACATACCCAACTGGCAATCTTGCATATCAAAATGGGAATCCTGGGAGGCTGCTGGAATATGCAGATCAACAGAAGCTAATTAGCATTTACTTGCAGCCATCCTTAACTGATTGGCAGCACAGCTGTGGGGACCAAGCAGAACATGCTGAGTTGCATATTTGTATGGCCACCTGCCATTTGGTGGGATCCAAAATAGTGTAAACTACCACTTCACAATAACTCAGTGACCTTAGTTTTGAAGTAATATTGAACAGACATATTTGGCTAAGTGTGTAATTAGTGCTTATTTCACCTGACATGCAGTTCAACAATAGGCTGTGCAGCAGTACCTTCCTAATTCGACATGTTGATGTCTTAATTGAGATTGACAACTTGTTAGGGAGGTACTGCATTTCCAACGCAGGCTGAGATCTACCCATCATCACCAACTTCCCTGAGCATATGAAACAATGTGTTTTTATGCCTTAAAACATATTCCAGCTATTCAGATCTGAACAATCAAATATGAGGGGAGCTCAATGATGGGTCCAGTTCTTGCAGGGGCTTTATGTGAGTAATTTTATTGCTTTGCTCATGATACGTAGTGGAGTGAGGTATGACCCAGAAAATAAAAATGTCAGGAAGTATAACAAAAAAAAAAAATAAAGGGGGAAAGCATGTTTAGGCAGAAGGAATGTCAGCACTGGAGGCCAGCTTACACAATGGTGGTAAAGTGAAAATGAATGAAAGCTGTACCAAGGATTTACTGTAAAACATTGAGAACAGAGTGGTGCCTCCCGAGGTTAAGCAAGCAAAGATCTGTAGCCTGATTGCCTCATCATCCTCATCTGGAAATCTGGGTTACCTGAATGTTGGGATACCTCTGCTTCCCAGCAAAAATATCTGACACAGGTCAAATTTGTGTATCCATTGCAAAGTAAATATAAACTACCTCTGTCAACTGGCATGTTTTCTCAGGGAGCCTGGACTGGCTTGTAGCAACAAGAAATTTGATTCTGTTTCAGACTGCATGCCAGAAAACTGAAAATAAATAAATACATATATTATGTGCATCTGATAAGTGATAAGAAAAGTATATCTAGGATTGCTGATAGAGTGAAATGTAATGAAATATATAGGTAGTGCTACAATAGTGGAAGATGTAGGAGTGTAACGACAGGTCAGAATGGAGTTCTTGATTGTGTGTTTCCAAAAGGGGACCATAGCCTGTGGAAAAGTAAGTCCCTTCAATCAAAACTATGTCCTCATTATTCCTGTGTCACATACGGACAGGAGCAAGGCCTGGAGCTCATCTGCTGTTCTTTACCTGAGGAACTGCTATAAAAAAGTCCTGCTATGCCATTCTTGGTGTCCTGGGGATAAGTATATTCAGAGATACTCTGGAGGCATACAACCACGTTATTAAAGCCCACACATGTAAGCACATTTCTGATAATACAAGGGAAGAAGTGGCCAAGTTCAGAACCCTCCTCTCTGTACCCCCATGAGCCATGTGAGCTATGGGTGGACAGAGCCCCCCAGGCCAGTAAGTCCAGGTGAGCTGCCTCTGCAGAATTCATTCCAATAATTGCTTGATGCTTGTTCTTTGTCACATTCTTCATCACTGAATTTGCAGCCGCTCTGTTCTTGAGCCCTGATGTGAAGGCTTTGCACACATAGCCCCAGAATTGCCTTGGCTCTCCTTCTGAAGCCACACTGAATCAAACCATCTGCTTCATTCAGCTACTGAAAGAGAAAAGTCTCAACTTGACTACTAAAAAACCCTGCCAGATAAGCAAGTACTTCTGAGCTAAGGCTTTGTAGGCAATTTCTCTCTATTGCAATGAATTTTGCAATATGTAGTAAATACTGCAAGGTGTTGTAGATGCAGCCTCCGGGCCCAAAGGCAACTGAAGGTAACAGAAATTCTCCTGTTGTCTTGGATGTGCTTTAATCATTGACAACTATAACGAAATTTTGTAGTTCTCTTTCTGGACATAAACAGGGACGCCCTCAAGTTAGGGAGGTCATATTTGCCAAGGATCTTGCTCCTGCCCAGACAGATGTGGATTTCCCAGAAAGTTACTTGGACACTGTTTCGTGAGGCTCTGAGCAGGATTTGTAGCTGGTTGAATGTAGAGTGGAAGAGGAGTCGGAGTTTCAGCTGATGGGCAACTTGACAGCCCATTGAGCAGATTGCTGCAGCTCTGGGCTCTGTGCATGCATGGAAAGCCAGGAGCATTGGCTCCCAAGTACCGAGACTCCCATTCATCTGGGACTTCCAAGTTCCTGTCTCTGTATTATGCAACCAAGTGGAATTTTAATTGGAGGCTTATCCAAATTGCCTGATAATTTTTCAAACCTTCTAGATTTCCTTCTTTTCCTTCCAAATCAGAATGAAAACAAACTCCAAAATATTAAAATAATTCCAGTGCCAGAATTCCATATCTTCATCCAAGTCGGCTTCTAAATTTGTGTCACAATAGGGTTTGGGACTGAGCTGTGTCATATTGCATCATGCTGTGGGAATGACAGCCTGACACGGTTCATGCTCATCACAGTGCCTTTTATGCATAAAGATGATTTTAGCTCATCTCCAGGTGCTCCCAGGGAATGCACTGACCATGGGCTGTGAACCCCAGCCAATGCTGTGTGTTGCTTCTCTCACATTTTCACCAGAGCATGGCACTTGTACCATGACTGCTCCATCACCTTTCCAATGAAACTGGCTCTCACTTAGGGAACTCAAGAGCTAAAGATGCCTCAATATGACAAGAAGCTACTGGACCCTGCAGAAGATAGGCTGAGGAATTCTTTCTGCCATCCCTGAAGTTGGAGAGGGTGACCCTGCTAGCATTAAAGAAAATTATCTGCATCTTGGCTTCCTGTTAGTGAAGAAAACTACTCTAGCTGTTTAGGAGCACATGCCGGAATTTCACTGAGTAGAAATGCCCATCTCTCACATCCAGGTGAGATTTCATAAGCAGTAGGACAGTTCATCCATCAGGCAGGCTTTGGGACACCCTTTCATTAGCATTTGTCCTGATCTGTGGTGATGATTTAACAGTTAATTGGAGCCCTCCAGTTTGAAGCCTGTGCTGCAAGCAGCAGTGGGATGCAGCCCTCGCTGAAAACTTTTGCTTCTCTTCCACTGCGCAAAATAACAAAAAAGACTAATCTTAAAACTGCTCTTAATGAGTATAACCAAAATATTAACAGTAGTAAACAAGAATACATTTGCTCATAACTTGTCATATCAGTGTAATAAATTAAGCCAGAAACACATTAACATTTGACAGCTTAAACAATGCAGGAAAAAATACAAACCTCACAGGGACTATGTGAAGCATGTTGGCAGTTTAACAGACATTTTGAGATGTAGATACATATATCAACCTTTCTGAATTTAGTCTTGATAACTCCTTTTCCTCTGTGTGCCAAAACACTGCCGTGTGAAGACTAATGAGTTCCAGATTTGTTTATCTTTGGTGGCTGAGGCAGATTCATGAGCCCCCTGAACCTATTTTACAGCGGCCCTGTGATACCAGCGTGCAATACCAGAGGCAGAAACGTCTCTTTTATGCTGATGGATATATAAGATCTTCTAAGAATGATGTGCTTGGCCCTCTGACACAAGAGATCATGTCAGATGTGTTCTGGATGATCTCTATGACTGAATTGTCCTGCCTGTTATCTTTCATATGTGTTTTATGTTTATGTTCAGAGGTGTAATAACAAGTACTTGGAATTAATCTTGCATATGAAATAGGGATTATTATGTCTTACAGCAAGGCTTCATGTCCTACACTCACCAGATTTTTGTATGGGTGACTGTGTTTCCCAAACTTTTTTATGTTTATATTGTGAGAGCTCTCAAATAAACATCATAGATCAGGAAGACCTTCAGCCACCTGAGTGATACTTCTTCCTTTTGCTTTTCCCCTATTTGAGTTCTACTGACTTGTTTGGCTCTTTAGTATTTTGGGGTTTAATTAGTCAGGGATTTTTGATGTTTCAATGTTTTACTTTGTTAAGACATGTGGCCATAACTAGTGAAAGGAAGGGTTGGGTAAATAATTGGACTCCATTATCTGAGAGGTCTTTTCCAACCTTGACATTTCCATGATTATGCATCTTTATTGAAATTAACACACAACATTTTAAGCAGCCTTTTGTGAAAGCAGAGCAGAGCATTTGCCTGCTGAAGCTTTGTGGACTAATCTTTGCTCAGTTCTGAAGAAAGAGGATGGTTTTGACCCATCTCCCCCTCAAACCCATGGCTGGTTTTTATCTTTGGGCAGGACAAAGGTGATGCAAAGGCACCTGGAACAACTTGAAGCAAAGAATGTCCCTGGAGGACACTGGTCACTATGGTGGATCTGCCCCTCCTGCCGTGGGTCTGGCCAAGGACACAAGGGACAGCCAAGGCACGTGCCCAGGGATAGCTGTGGGTATCACACAGCAAGTTAAAACAACTCTGATACACACTTCACTTTCTGCCTCCAGATTTCTTATTCATTATTAGCAGTGTAGCAGAGGATCTAATGTACCCTTACCATAGTTACGGTCCAAAAATAACGTTTTTTCCTTGAATTTGAATGTGGTGAACATGTTTAAGTAACTTTGCTGTTGATTTTTTTCCTGTTTTAACAGATGTATTTTGACTAACTACTTCTGCAGAGCAATTCCTTCTTTAGCAGAGACTGCTCTGTGTCCTCCTCTTTCTTGTAAGTAATATTTTTTCAGTATTTTTAACTGGTGGGGCCAGGTCACGTGTATTAAATAAGCAGCAAGAAAAGTCAATAATGAATCCACCATCCCCTCAATTCTGATTTGAAAATGATATAATCCAAATGCAACCAGAACTACAGCAGACTTTCTGTGCAAGTGTGATGGTACATAGCTGTGTCCCATGGAGGTGCAGTGCATGCAGCTGCTTGTACTGTGTGATTTTGGAAGAGTGAAGAAAGGTTTGTTAGGAAAACTGCCTTCGGTATAGGGAGTATTTTTGGGGTTATTTGTAAGAGAAGCTTACTTGCTATTTGAATATTTAATAAGTGACACAATTCCTGGACCCTGCTTTTCTGGGAACTAGGCTTAAGCTCTTTTCAATAGCAGTACTAAACCAAGGTCAGAATTTATTGCAGAGTAAAATGAGGTAACAAATGCTTTTGGGGTTTCACTGTCCGTGGATCTCTGTGTTGTTTACCGTGTGCAGCACAATCCTGTGACAGCCCAACAGAGCCTGGAGCCCCCCCGTGCTGTGCAAGGGATGAACACACGGTGAGAGACAGTTCCTGGCCTCAAACATTTACAATCTAAATAGATGTGGCAGGTGACAAGGGGATAACGAGGAATTTTGTCATAAATGGACATCTGATTTGGTGAGAGGGGGAACCCATTCAGCCGTGGGCAAGAATTTTGCCCACTCCAGGTGGTTGCTGAGCCTCCTCTCCCAGGTCATACTGCTCTCTCCAGCTCTATTTCATGGCTGTAAAAGCAACCATTTAAGTTTGATTTTCTGAACAGAAGAAAAATGTAAAAAGAAAACAAAATCCATCCCACGTAAGAACAGTAGTCCGTTTCTGTACCATGAGCCATGACTGTTCTTGCTCCAGTAAAAGCCAGACCTCCTCATAACATACCTTATAACCTGTTAATTATGATTTCCTTCTCTAACATTTGGATCACACTACTAAATATTTTTAAATATCTATATATGTGTTTTTTAAGCTGCTGGGTTTGGGTTACACCTTTTCCATATGCCCAACCCACACAATCCCATCAACGCTTTCACACACCAGTCAAACACTCTATATTTGTGTGAAACTCACTGAAGGAAAAAAATTCCTATTACTACTACTACTAATACAAATTCATTTCTCACAACTATTAGTGTTTTCCTGAATGCTGCTGAATGAATTCCCAGCAATTGAATGTCTAACTTTTTATTGTGTTGATTCAGTGAAGATTTTTGATTTATATTCATAATTACTCCAGTCCCATCACCACACACCTTATTTTTTTTTATTTCTTTGTGCTTGACAAAGCTCTCTCTACAAAACTTAATCACTTTCTCTTTGAGCAATCCCCGAATACATTTTTACATTCTGTTGTTATTGGGAATGATGTTCTGAAAGTTGATATACATTGCAACAGCAGGTGTTAAGGCAGGCAAGTAGGGAACAAAAGCTCTTAGAGCATGAAAGAGTCTAATAATAGACAATTTGTTCACCTGGCACTGGCTGCTTAAGCATTTGAGATGAGCTCATTGTTATTTGGCCATGAGCTTTCTTGGTCGTAGGGATGAAAATATGGAAAATCCAGGTTGTGGAAACAAAGGTCTGCTAATATTAGAACAGCACTAAATGGGGCATGATAGAGCTGGGGAGGTTGCAGGGTGAGCTGTGGGATTTAAAGCAGTGAAACATGTCCATAACTAGGAAAGTCATCAATAAAGTCACAGTTGGGTCAGTTCTTGCAATAAAATTACATGTGTGTTTTCAATAACTCTACAACTGGGCAAGCTGTTCAGAGCAGCCTTGCACTCAGAAGTGCAGTTCCAGCTTTTTCCAGGCTCGTTGGAAACGTGGCTGTTAGTTAGGGAAGCTCACCATGGCCAGCAGAGACAGGCAATCTGGTCAGAACGCAATCATCCACCCTCAAAGGGGATTCCCAGCAGCGATCCTGCCGGGGCCATGGGACAGCGCTGGGAGCACCACGATGCCCCACTGGAGTCCCAAGCACGAGGAATGCAGGGTGTGGGTTCAGACCCCGAGCAGTGGGTGTGAGGAAGAGGATGCTGATTCCTGGGACCACACTGAATGCCTCCATGCAGGTTGTTGGTGTAGGGAGCATTTGGGAAGCTTTCTCTTCAAAGAGGGGAGTGCACCCACTCTGGGGGAGCCTGGAGGAGAATAGATGACTCTGTGCTTGGCTGTGGTTCCTGCCCACTTCCCAGAAGATAAAGGGGAATCTGTGCCTTAAAGGGGCAGCACCGTAGCTGAGTGTCCCTAAATCACCTTTCTTTTGCATGTACCCTGTCCCTAGAGGGAGGGCCATGCATGGTCCCCCAGAACAGAGAGCAAAATAAGCATCCTTTACCCAGAGATGCATTTTCACATTCTTCTTTTCACGTTCTTTTCACATGCTTCTAAAATTTAGGAAATTGTGTTAATTATGGCATACCATTAATTGTTGGTTTTGCTTTTGGAGAGAAAAAGATCCCTCCGATTTTTGATTTTCTTTTATTTCCATGGGAAATGCCATGGGATCCTGTTCTTATTTACCCCTCTAAGCCATGCAGACAGTTGTTTGCTTGGATCCCAAGAGATTAAAGGATGAGGAGACTATAAATGCCATTGGATTTCTTTCCTTAGGCAGCCTGTGGAGATGAATCCTGTGTTAGCAGTCACAACTGGTGAGCTCCCTCTTGGTTTCAGTCCTACTAAAACTTCACTTTATCTTCATGAAGTCAGGTTGACCTTCTAGTTCAGTTGTTAATCAAAAGTCCCAATTCCTCAGTATTATGGGTTCAGTTTCCAGGAAACACTAATCTTACAATCTTTACAATCACCGTAGGTCAATGAGCCCCCACCACCATGCCGTGCATTGGGCTCATTTTCCAAACCATCACAGTTAGGGCACATTTTGGGCCAAAAGCCACCTTCCTAATAAGCTTAAACTGTAGTGGATTGACAGTTGTGTTGCTGTCAAGCAGGACTTATTTCACACCAGTGGTATTCATCAGGTATTGCAAACATTTATGGCCAAGTTAAGATCATGCAACAAAAGGTCAACAGAATCCTACACCACCCCCCAAAAAAATCATAATTAGAATACTTGGACACTGATGATGCCAACAAATGTTTCACAGGTAGGTAATGGTTTTAAAAAAAATACGTAAGTGTCTAACACCTCATACTTTGAATAATGAATATGCTGGAAAAGTTTGTCAACATTTAGCAATCAGTTCATGCATTTCTTGACCAGAGTAGTTGTGCAGGCACAGCTTTTAGTGCCAGTGTGCAGCTCTGCTTGCCCCATACATGTATCATTGAAAAGTCAAGGACCAATGAGTTATTTACTTCACATCAGTTGTTTTTGTTCTCCATTCATTTTATTTTTCCTTTGCAAATGTCAGCTGGAATTTGGCGTGTAAGGGTTTAGGTATCTGAAGGGAGGCCACAGCACTGAGCACAGATCAGATTGCTTTTCCTTGCTGAACTCCCCCCTTTGCATTCCAGCCTGACAAAGTTTTGTTGCAGTTACTCAGTACATAGATAACTAAGTGCTTTAAATACTAATTAAAATATATGATGTTTAACTGTTGGCCTATGCCACTTGTTTATGATGGAAGACAGCAGGGAAGCAGGATCATCTATTATAATCATCAGCAGAGTATTTATTTTCATCTCTTCTTATCCAAGCAATAAGTATGTCCAGGCACTGACTTGGTTCCTGTAAACAGCCCTGCTTCCAACAGAATTTCTTCCTCCACCTTTCCATTGTCTTACCTTTCAATTCACCCTAAATCTACGTTAAAACAATACATTCCAAGTTCCCTCTTTTTTTTATATTTGAAACTTTCTTTTGGAATTGTTTCAGGCCAGCAAGCTTGCTGCCCTGGTGTCAGTATGCAGAAGTGTGTTCCCATTAATCAAAGGAAAAGCTGAGTAAAGTGGTACAATCCACATTCTCATTTTGGAATATTAAAAGGCAGTATCATTATTAAAAGGCAGTTCTGCTGAATGTTTTGTGATGGAGGGAGAATTGGGACACACTACGCTGTCCAATGACTTTGCCAAAGATATGACACCAAGAGACACAATAAATGAATGTATAAATAGTAATTGTTCTGAAAGGGGTAGTCATAAATCACAGAGTGAGTTGCAGGAGGTTTCTTTCTTGGTGATACTTGAAATGTGATCTATGTTGAATTAAAAGAAAATCAGATTTTCTCTTTTGGTTGTGTTGAAATGATATAGAAACCTGAAACCCAACTTCCCTGAAGCAGAATCCTATGCAAAATCCGAAGCTCTGCAGTAAACATTAGACCAAGGTTTGCAAAAAGAGGGGTTTGTTGAAGAGTACAAACTAGCAATTTGTTGGAGTAAGAGGTTATTAATCATACAACACTTAGGGTTAGCAAAACTCTGGCCTTGAATCAGCAACGCACTACAACAAATTGAATCACTCCAGTAAGAACAAATAAGTTGCTCTGTGAAGTTCTGCAATGGATCTCAAAAGACCTTTTCCCTTGCAAAACAGCCTCAGTTGTAATGAAAAATGATCCTTTTATTTGTTGTGATCATTTATCAGCAGAACTTGACCTGTCTCATGCTGCCTGTAGATATTTTCCCAGGGTTCATCCACTGTGCTTGTGTGGAGAGATTACCTGCAGATCACCACTTCCCTTTCTTCCCTGAACAGCATCTGTGTTAATATGTGCACGGCCCGGGAAGCAGAACTGCTGCAAACTTGGGACCTGAAGAGTTTGCAGGACAGCTGAGTGATGGACCTTACCAAAGGGTCTTTCTTCCTAACAGCTGGAGTCCTGCAGATGTGCCCCTGCAGAACTGATCCAACTCTGGTTTAATTATCAGACCAGATACAGGATTCATTGGGCACTTTGAAGCCTGGATCCAGAAATCCTCTAGACACTTCCCTATCCTCTTCCAGGGGCCTCTCCATGACCAAGTTTCTGCTGTGCCTATAGCTCTGGTGTGTAGGTTGGCATCACCAGCTGCAATTCCCTGTAAAAACATTAGAAAGTAGACCCTTGATAAGATTTGGAAAGAGGGACTGGCTCAATTATGCAGCTGTGTGACCTTATTTTATTTGCTTTGGTTTCACAATCTGCCTCTTGTCCTGCTGCTTGTTTGTCACACTCCCTTGTGCTCTGGTTTAGATCAAATGAGCTCTTTAGATCAAATGAGTTCTTTTTCTGTTTGTATAGCTCAGGATATAGGGACAGCCCAGGAAAAACAGCCTGGGGCCTTGAAAAACACAAATTTGCTTGAGGAAGGATGGTTTTTGAAAGGCAGGGGGAGAAGAGGGAACCTTGTCAATAGGATAAGGGGTGATGCTTTTAACCTAAAAGAGGGTTGATATAGATTAGGTATAAGGAAGACGTTTTTCACATGAGGGTGGTGAGGCACCGGAATTGGTTTTCCAGAGAAGCTGTGGCTGCCCCATCCCTGGAAGGGAGATGGATGATTTGGATGGGGCTTGGAGCAACCGGGTCTAGCGGAAGATGTCCTTCCCTATGGCAGGGGATTAGACTAGATGAACTCAAAACATCCCTTCCAACCCAAACTATTCTCTGATTCTATGAGAGCTGGCAGTCGTAAGGGCACCAGGGTAAAAGTGGATTGTAACCAAGACTTGATGCAGCTCACCAGAACTTTCATTAGGTTGCAAGGAGAATTCCAAAGGTTGCTGAGCAGGACACTTGGCATCAACTGCTGGCCCAAAGAGAGGCTCTTCCAAGACTACTGTATTTTTGGTATTCCCATAAATCTGTAGTAATCAAATGACAGTATCTTTGCTTGTTTTAAAATATTGTTCTAAAAGAGTAGTGTGCCTCTTCTGCTGGGTACCTGAACCCCAATTATACGACGCAGGCACTCAAGATGCTCAGGCAGCCCTGACATTCATATTCTGTGGATGCACTTTCTGGTTTCATAACTCATTGTCATTAGACACAGCGACTTCCTCAGCAGCAGCCAAGAAGCTAACCTGACTCACAGGCTGGCTGGTGATTTCTGGAGCAAGGCAGAGATTTCTGGAGCTCAGTGGCAGGAGTAGAAACCATTGGTAATTTAGGAGTTAGCTGACAATGTTTCTTTAGCATAGCCTGCAGGTCAGACATTGCCTGCTAGTAAATAGGTAATAAATAACCACTAACAGTGTCAGCTTCCTCCTAGTTATTCCCTTATTCTGTATTCCAAATCTCTTTGTTCCACAGGACAAATGACCTGGTTGGAAAGGCACAAGCCACAGCCAGGTCTCCCTGCTGACTCCTGCTTCCTGTGCAAGTCTGTGGAATTGGTGCCTCAGGCCGTCCCGATACCTGCGGGACTGCAGGTAAATCACTGCTGCCATCAGGGAACTCCCAGCCAACCTTGCTGCGTCTCGTCTTGTGCATATCTGTGTGGCTGACCTGGTCCCCAGCCAGGGATCATTCTCCAGCTGGGAATTTGGCTTTCTAGCAGCAGTCTGCTCCTTTTTATGAGAGCAAGTAGTCAGGTACGTTTCCCTTCTTCTTAATTTTTTCTCCTGTATTTCGTTTGGTTTATCCACCTTGCTAAATCTGGTTAAAAGGTAACTGTCAGAAGATTGATGCAATAAATTTCATGCTGTACCTACAGTAAGTGAAGTTTTTTCTGCTCATTTTTCATCCAGCTCCTGGAGTTTGGACAGATAGTTTGTATTATTAAAATATACACTAATATCAAAACATTTTTCAAGCCAAATATATTAATTACTTTTTCCATTATCTGCCTGGCTCTACACATGAATAAATGAAAAGAAGCAGAGAAGACAGAGACATGACAAGATCTGTTATGTAAATCAACTCTGAACATCCCGAGCTATCTTCTGGGGCAGTGCTGACTAATTTATGACAGGTCACCCAACAGTTATTAATAAGTTATTAAATTGACATAAAATAAATCCAGTAATACTTCTTGAATTAACAATACCTGACTCACAACTTGAACCAGCCTGTTTGGTAAAAGGGGCCAAAAATCATGGCCAGCTTCAAGCTCTGTATTCAGAAAACTGCATTTTTCCCTGAGTTTGGGTAGATGTTGAATCCCTCCTCAATAGCTGGGAAAGCTCCATCATTGCATCACTTCACCGCACAGTCCATTTCCTCACCTGGAGGGATGGAGGAGCCACTTTGTGCCCTCCACTTGTGTATCCCACAAGATATTGCAGAACTCAGTTTGCTCTGGGACATCCCAGTGACACTTCCCAGCTTCAGGATCTGACTAACTGCTTGAGCCTCACTTTGGGTACACTGAGTTTCCAGAGGCATGAGCACAGATCTGAAAATCTCACTATCATGGGTCCTTGTGAAAGACATATGTAATAATTGAAAACAAGCTGACAGAGGGCAGGGTTAGATAAAAGAGTAGGAAGAAATTCTTGCATGTGAGAGCCCTGGCACAGGTTGCTTGGAGAAGCTGTGGATGACCCATCCCTGGAAAAATTCAAAGCCAGGCTGGGCAGGGATTGGAGCAACCTGGGATACTGGAAAGTGTCTCTGTTCACAGCAGGGGGTTGGAACAAGATGAGCTTGGTCCCTTCCCATCTAATCCGTTCTGTAATTCTACAAAAATGCATTTCCCCTTTGCCAGTGAAGAACAGCTCCATAGATGTGTGCCCTCAATGTGTCTTAAGTCCAGATTATTTCTCTCTATGTCCTCTGCAGCTTTCATGTTTCCCCTCATTATGTTAATGGGTGTCCATGTGCTGTGGACTCCGCTTGCCTCTGCTTGAATTTTGCATTGAGCTTTCAATTAGACGGATTCAAACTGATTATTCTGGCAGCACTTCCCCCTCCAGAAATCCAACTCTTATTGCACATCAATTTTTAAAAAGGTGTTACTGATACTCGAGGAGTTGTCAGGGATCTGCTCTGCCATGCCTAAGGGCAGGGGAAGAAACTCACCTGGAATTAGTATAAAACTGCTTCCCATAACCATCGAGTCACATGCCCGTGAGATGGCAGGGGATGGCACACTCCTGCTGGAAGACCTGTCTTTACACCCCCGAACCTGAAAACTGGGAATTTGATGAGAGAGAGAAAGGTAGCATAAGACTCAATTCAAGCACAGGGAATATTTTGGTGACAATTTTTTTTTTCAAATGCATGAATATGGGGTGGGTTCTCACATCCCCAACTATGAATCATTTGAAGTTCGTTAGCCCTCGTGTCTTTCATTAGTCAAGGATATTTGCTTCATTTTCCACCCGTTTTTCTTCCTTTTGTCACCTCAGCTTTGCTGCCTTCAAGGAAACAATGCATTGCAGAGAGGCTGCCTTGCCCTTAGAAAGTGTCCAGGATTATTTAGCTCTGGTGCTGTTCGTCTCCTGGCGATGCAGCCTGAAACTCAGCCCCTACCTATCAGTAATCCAACCCATTTTTCCCAAGCAGAGTTAACTCTTTATTTGTCAAGGGCATTATGTCTTATCTGCTTCAGTATCAGTCACACAGAAATTTCCTCCTCTGAGCCCCAGCCTGCTGTCTCAGTGGTGCAGGAAAGACATGCTCTTAATTCAGCCCTGCTTTCTCCTCGAAGGAATTATAGGATCCTGGAATGGTTTGGGTTGGAAAGGTTGGACCTTAGAGATCACTTTTCCAACCCCCTGCCTGGGCAGAGACACCTCCCACTAGACCAGGTTACTCAAAGCCCTGTCCAACCTGGCTAAGTTCAGCTTAGCTGAGTTCACCTAGGCTTTCTAACCCCAGCCATCTAAAAATGTTTGGAGCCTTTTGTTTCACTATATATCATTTTGATTAATGCCATTGTTATTCCAAGCTGTTACTATACAGGTTTGTATTGGGTTTTGGTGTGGTTGAGCTATTAGTGCTACTGATACAGCAATATTACAAATGCTGGTGATTTTGATAGAAATGCAGTTGCCCTGTGATGATGG
This sequence comes from Machaerirhynchus nigripectus, assembly GCA_013397975.1. Classification (NCBI taxonomy): domain Eukaryota; kingdom Metazoa; phylum Chordata; class Aves; order Passeriformes; family Dicruridae; genus Machaerirhynchus; species Machaerirhynchus nigripectus. The sequence goes on along the minus strand of VZRQ01009750.1, from coordinate 547,336 downwards.
TTTTGCAGATCAAACATCACCTGATAAGAATAATCTCAGGAAGTGAAGTGTTACTGGTTTTGACACTCAGGGAACTATTTGTATGCAAGATTTTGAACTCTCCATTTCAAACATACCTGAGAAATAATTAGGTAAAATTAAACCAGCTTAGAGATGGCTAAAGAGGTGTTGAAGTTGCAGGATGGCATGGGCTGTGTCTGTGTCCTCGTGACCCTCCAGCTTTCCTGGAACCACCCTCCACCACTTTGAATGAGTTGCAAGTGCTGCATCACAGTGTGGTGATGCAGGGCTGGGCTCACTCCAGTAAATAGACCCTGACTGTGGATGGCGAGAGCTGCCAACAGCACATTTTGCAGATGCCTGCTGGCTCTGGAGCCTGTCCCCAGCCCCACTGGTGTGAAACAGCCCAAACATTACCGCCCATTCCGGCGTGATGTAAAAAACCATCTGCATGCAACAGCTTTGGAGGAGGCCTGATGGCATGGGATTGGGAACTGGGTGGAAGGGGCTTGATTCTGCCACTTGATTTATTGGCTGGTCATATAAATTTTTTTTTGTTGTGAGGGAGGATCATTATGTTGCCAGGGGTTTATTCCAATTGGATAGTGAATCTAGCTAATTGCCAGGGCACCTAGAACTTGGGAATAACCTTTCATGAAAACAAAACAAAATCTTAACCTCAACGGAACAACACGAAATGTCTTGAAAAGGAAGCCTCTTCAGCTATTGAGTGGGGAGGAATGGGAGAGGAATTTAGGGCAGGCTGGGGTTGTGGACCCAGCAGCACAGCCTGGAGCAGAGCTTTGGCCCTCAAAGCACAGGTAGGACTTTTCTCAGGGCTGTGTCCAGAGAGGATGCTCATGTCTTCCTCTGCTTCCCAAAAGGGGAGTTCAGTCATTCCCCAGGCAGGTAGGAAGTGAAGCAGAGACAGGAGCAGCTGGAGGGATGTGATGGGGTCACTACTCAGGTCCTGCTGCCTGGCCAGCACCGGGATGTCAGGATCCCAAATTTCATCATCAGCTCTTCCAACCCCCCATCTGCCTGGCCTTGTTTAGCATCTCCTCTTCATCCACCTACTCCCCCCAGGTAACCAGTGTGGGGTGGGGACAACTTTTGACATCCAGCACAAGAAGACTTCACATCACCTGGTGCATCAACCACCTGGGGACCTGTTCATTCCCTCATTTGAAGCCCTCAGTGGCAGGACTTAGAGTTCTATTTATTTTTACTGTTATTCTCACAGGTTATAGGCAGTGCCTTTTTTTCCTTCCCACGTTGTTAATGCAATTGTTAAAGGTTTGAAGGCTGCTGGGCACATTGCAGGGATATGTCCTCGGTCTCTTAGGAAGAGATAACTTTTCCTCCAGCTTTTTAGCAACGATGCCATAAATTATTACCCCGACATAGAATTTAATTGCACAGTTAAATACATCATTTACAAGGCTTTTAGCATGCCCTGCTAAATTCTCCACTTTTTCATCTAATCTCTGTAGGCCCTTGTTACATTTGCAGAGACCTGTATGAGCTTCATTCCTGTTAAACGTGTCGGTAAATCACAGCAGGAAGAAACCCTGACACATTTCCCTAGGAATTTTCTCTGCAGCCTGAGCTCCCAACCCTGCGGCTTCCTGTTCAATAGGTCAGCCCAGACCCCATTTGTCATTGCTCTTTAATTACTGTGGAACCTCTAATCCAGGCCACAAATTCCTCCCTGCTCATACTTCTTTTTACTTCAGAATGCGTATCTAATAGCAACCAAGGACTTTTCCTATTTTCTCACTTGGAATCTGTTTTGGGAGCTTGGAATTGCTATCTAAGTGAATCAGTAACATCTGTGACTTCGGGGCAGCTTGAGTGGGAATAGTTAGAGGGTTAGACAGATTTCCTGCATTTTAGGGCTCCTTTCCTCTGAAGAGGCTGCTTTGGGACAATTCCATTGCATTTAATGCCACTTCTTCCCTTCTTCTTCCCTTTTTTTTTTTGTTGTTAACCCCATCTCTCCTTCCTCTTTCTTCCTCTCCCCCATCCCTCCAAGTTGTTTAGGTTTTTCAGAAGTAAAAACTATATTAAGGAACCACGCCAGCATTTTGAAAAGTTTCAGTTTCAAACACATGAAAAGTCAGAAGGGATTCCTAGAACTGTACTGCAGCTTGCAGGTATGGCTTTGATTTTCCTTTTGGCAGGCTTTTGCCATTCCCTCTTTCATTGCCCTTCCAAGAAACGCTGCTGGGTGCCTAAAGACCTGTACGCTTCTTACACTTGGCAGGAGCAGATAACAGGAATGCTACAGTTTGGGCTTTGAAAGATTAAAAGCAACATTTATTCCTTACAGTACTTTCAAACTTCCTCAAGTTAATTTAAAATACATTTTTGAGGATGTTTAACTACTAATACTGGGTTTTTTAAACTTTTTTTTTTAAAAGTCTGCACACACCATACCTGTTATGTAAACCAAATAAGAGGTAGATTAAAGTCGTTACAATTCTTTAAAGTGCATTAACTACTTTGAGCAGTCCTTGGAAGGGGTACCCTGTGCCTCTGTGACTGGTCTCTTTATGATATCTTTGTAAAAGTTCTGGCAAGGAATGACCACGCTTTGTGAGCGAATTTCCATTTCTCAGAAACTTTTTGCTTCTGGTAACCAACCTCATTGCTAGTCAAGTACACAACACAAGTGTCCCTTCCCTGCCTGGTGGAGCAGTCGATAAATTATTCATACAACTAATGAGGATTTTGAATTTCCAGGCAAACTGTGATGGCATTTTTAAAGGCTTGCATCACTTCGGCAACATTTTCCCCACACCTGAACGCTTCAGGCACGCAGGTGTTTTAATCGCCAAGGAAGAGCTTTGCCCCTTTCTCCTCCTGCAAGTGCTTTGCTCCACACAGGAATCCCGTGGCTATTTTGTCTGTTTGTCTGCATGAGGATTTTCTGTGCTAATAAACGTGAGGGGAAAGGGGAATCCGAGAGGGCTGAATTAATTACCAAAAGGGATCACATAACTTGCCTTATATTAATTTTGAAATGACAAGACACAGGTGCACTCTAAGTGATGTTTCAATGGATGTTGGCATTTAAGGTCTCTTCATATTTTTTTTCCTTCCTATGAGTCTTACTTTAGCTGGAGCATATCAGAAAAAAAATATATCAGAGTAAGGAATCTCCCGCTGAAGCAAAGAGTTCCATGATGTGAAAGGGCTGATTATGTTTATATTACGTGTTCTCCTGTGAAAGAACCAAGCCCCCCAGCTAGTAGGGGAAGAAAGGTCACTGAAACTGAAGAAACAACTGACTCAGTGTCTTAATTCTGAAGGAAATGAGCCCTTTGGAGATGAGAGGGGCTTTCTGATCTACTTCAGGGCAAGGCATGCAACTATGAAAATAAGCTTTTCCTGTTATGTTGAAGAAAAAAGCAGAAAATCAGAAAGACCGGGGATTGGAAGTAAAAAAACATTTACACTGATTTTGCTTTTACCTTTAAATGTTCCACATGTGATTGGCAAAGCTGTATCATTCTCCCAGATTATCATCCATGGCATCCTTAAGAAGAATTTGAGAAAGAAAAATTATCAATAAATTAAATCTTTCTCACATGTGGCCTCCACACTTCCATGGCTGGGTTGGAAAGAGCCTTCCCATCGCTGTCCAGCCTGGTGGTATTGGGTCCTGAGACTCTCACATCTCCTACCTCCACCACACACGAGCATTTGAACGTAGAGGTGGTGATAGTGTCTGAAAAGCCCTGTACAAGGGTTTTGGTATGTGTGTACTTCACTTCAAAATGTGGACCTGAGCCTGTATTTGAGCCCAAACTCACCTTCAGTCCACACTTTGTGGAGCTGAGCTTGCAGGGGCTTTTGCTGAACGTGACAATTAGGAACTTGCATCACTACTGGTCCCTGTCCCAGGGAATATCCTGGATGGGAGGGCCTAGGACACTTTTTATATCATGCTTGCCCTGACAGGTATGTCTCAAGAGCACAAAATCCTTCCCGTATATGTCACCACAAGGGACAGTGTGACCTGTGGGCAGCAGGAAGGAGGGATGCTTGCAGAACTGTGCTGATTTCTACTGCTGAAGTACAGATGGCAAACTGAATTTGGCTCTAAACAGCTAAAAATGGTCTTAAACTTAGCTTGTTCCCTTCCTTGGCATCACAGTGGGCACAGTCTTAGTGGTCATGGATAAGGACAATGAGTGTATAGCCAGTCTTTATCTCAGGGTGTGTTGGTGAAGGCACCGATTGCTCTTGGCGGCTGCCAAGGGTTTAGAAATGTGCTGAGAAATCAAAATCCTCATTTAAACTGCAACAGGACTGTGAAGTATGAGCTCTGTAAATTTTAACAGATTATTGGTCACCTAAACAGATAGACTTAAAAGTTTTGGTGCATATGCCAGTCACCCAGTCACTCTTGGGGCAAGAGTTTTGCTCTGAAAGACATGGAATGAAGCAACTACAGCTACTCCCACCATAGCAGTACACACAGTGCACATTTACTGCAACTCTTACAGCAAAAGTGACCATTTTGGAAAAGCAAATCACCCTGGAAGTTGATCAGAAATGCAACGGAGGATTGTTTTAAATGGCATTTGGGGGAATATTAAGATTTATTCCTGTAAAGACTTACTCAGCATGTTGCACAAACTCCTCTTAGCGCACTAATAAGTCAAAGTGTTACCCAATGCTTTGCCATTATAATTACAGCCACATGTTGTCCTTTTTACAAATAGGTCTGGCTTAATTGCATCATTTTTCAGCAGGATTTATGTGGTCCTGCTTAATCTAAAATTAGTACATGCACAAATGAAGTGCAAACTATTTTCCATCACTGAACTGTGAAATGTTCTCCAGAATAGAGATATACCAACATGTTCCTAAAAAGATGCAATAAACAGTCAGGCAAATTTTGATTTGTGTGTGAGCCTGCACCTATACAATTTTGTTAAAAGTAAGGAAAAATATACTAACATATACCTTAACTACAAAATAACAAAAAAAGTCAGATAAATGGTCTAAATCAAGAAGTCTTTTTGGATTATCACAGGTAAAACAAGGGATGGGGAAATCATAAATCTATCTTGATATTGCTAGCTCTCAGCATTTATTAAATACAGCAAGAGCTAATGTGTTTTATATATTACATCAATCTATCACACGTAAATATATCACATTTATAAGATGCTCTATAGGCCAAGACTGTGTTGGCCTAAATTCTAAGTTACTTTCACTAATATTCCTTATTGCCTACATAGCTTTGAGGGCCTAAGCATATGTATAGGGCATAGTAGGGATAAGAGTTTGGAGAACCTGAACCAAGGCCAGATATAATAATTGCCATCCCTACACACCGATTGGAAGTTTGGACCATGCATGATTTCCAAGAGTGTTAGAACTTAGACATTAAAATATAAATGCACAGCCAAATCCCAACTAGGTGCAAAAGCCTAATGCTGGAAGCAGATTAAATCCTCTTTCAGTTTGTACCTCATATGGAAAAGTTACTTTGACTTCAGCAGAGTGGAGATCTTGCCATCCAGAATGGAGATTTACTTACTGCTGTGAGGAAGTCTGCTGAATTTTTGAATTGGGTAAATCAGAAAGCCAGGAGAGATTCTGATATTGCTCAAGCACTAATGTAGAAGTGCTAGGCTTTGTTCTTCCTCTAAACATGGCAGCTTCTCTCTCAATTTCTTGATAGATAAGTGTAGTTTTTGAGAGCTATTCAGTTTTGCATGAAACATGGTTTGGGTAGAAAGTAAGAGAAAAGCTCTATTACTAAAAATACTTGAATATTAAAAATAGGCATTGATTTAAATATTTTGTTCCTGATTTTTACTCCTGTAGAGTATTTTTCATTGTAGGTCTCAATGGGCAGAAATTCCAAAGACTTACGTAAAGCAGGGCACCTAACGGCCTGCACAATGTGCTTTCAGCCACGAGAAACGCTCATGGCTGTGGGTAGGAATGGGTTAACACACTTACAAACAGTAGCTTGCAGGTCACTGCCATTTCTCTCTGCCTCATCATGTCACCACAGTAATTCACACTCTGAAACCTTAAGGCTATAGCTGCAAACGTGCTGCAAACAGAAGCTTCAGCTGAGCTGTCTCTGAAATAAGGCTGATCCTGAATGAGCAGAGTGATCCTTGGTGCTCCTTGCCATCCACGAGACACCTGTCAGGTTCTGTGGTTGGCTAACAGTGAGGATTCTGCTGTGCATTATCTCAAAGATAAGACAGCTGATAAAGAGTGGATGGCTGGATTCAAAATTCCTGGCAGCCCTTTAATCTGGATCCTTGGAGATAACAACAGACATGTGCCCAAAATAGGGCCCCCGGTCTCTCCTATGGTTCATGATTGCAGTGGTGTTTGGACCAGGGCACCAACCCTGACCTTCTCCCTGCTGCCTCCTGCACATTCACAACTTCTCCTTTTCCTAAGAACGTTGCTTTTGTAAATTAAAGGCAAATGCTCAGGCTGAGGGATTTGCTACCCTTTGTAAATCAGGAGTTGAGCATTTGCCTGGTATTTCTCACGCAGACTTTTCCAAAAGTACTTTTATGGAAGCATTTAAGCACTAATAGTTTCATTGATTAGAGCAAAGTGTGAGGCAGGAGTAGGATGCAGGTGTTAGAGTCTCACTCGGAAAAATTATACATGAAAAAGGAGACACTGAGGAATTCTAGAGAACAGCTTTCCTAAGGAGACGTAACATCCTCCACGGATGTGGCACCACTCTCTGTGAACCAGGCTTGACATAAAGCCCCTTCTGAAGAAAAGGAGATTTGAACCACTTTGGCCTCTTGTGCAGGACACACGAGTCTTGTGCAGAGCAGGAAAATGTCTTTGGAGCGCGGAGTTGTGTCTTCCAAAATAATGGTCCACTAAACAAAAGCAAGGGAAGAAGAGTGCTCTGCCATCTGCTACATAAGTAAAGAATTTACAAGGTTCTGTGATTTTTGGTTACTGCCACAACCAAATAAGCATTTTTGGTGCTGAGTGTATGGTTTTGAACGCCTTCAGGTAAAGAGCTTCTGCCTGCTCCCATGTCATTGTAGAGTATTCCTCTGGAGTGTGTTCCTCAGCCTGTCTGAGTGCCAGGGGAGCCATCTCCATCTGCTGAACATTCCTGAGGTGAACTCCTGACCTACACCCATCCAACACCTGCAACACCTGCGAGCTGCTCAGCCGTGGCCACCGGGCGCTGAGTGACACCAAGCAAGATGTGCCCGCGACAGCTTGGAGGAAACTGGGTCGCTTTTTTATAGACTTTAAAATGAAATAGGAATCAAAACTCCTTCTGATAGCGGTAAAGCTGGAAGCAATTCCAAGCCTTTCTTGAGCAGAAAGGCTGCTCCTGACTGTTACTCCCAGAAACGAGCACTGAAGCGTTAGCCTGTCATCCGCTGAACACTTAACCACACTCAAGGAGGCACCTGGACTCAGAAGATCGAAGCTCTGCTCAGTTTTCTCAAGTTGGATATTCTGGTATTTCTGGTGCATCTTGCATATGTAGAAGCAGCAAAATTTGTCTTGGGGAACAGAGGCATCAGTACAGAGAGGGGACAGATGGTGTACGTTACGGAGACCAAACTACGGCTCGATCTTCCCAGAGAGAGCGGGTCCTGCAAGGTAGGAAAAGTGGTTTTAAATGAGACAGTGACACAGAAAGTTGGAAAATGAGTGGCTCGGGTAGGGGATTGTTCTGATGCTGAGAGGGAAGAGGTGGTCTGAGGACAGTGCCTTGAGCATGGAAAATTGGTCTGGGGGGAGTTGCTGTCAGAGGAACTGGTGCAGAGATCATCACCTGCTTTGAAGGCTTAATGAGTCACTTGAAACACAAGCGCGCTGTTGGTTTAGGTGAGTTCCATGTTTTTCACAGGGAGCTTTTTCCCAACCCGCCCTGCTACAGATGTCATTCCCTGAACTGAGAGTTCATAAACCTTTCACAAAACTTCTGTTTGATTTTCAGGCTTTATTATTGTACATCAAGATGGTTTTGTTTGCCATGTTATTATTCCTAGTGTAATTGCTCTTGCAATTAGAAAAGATAATAGATTAAATGATAGCTACAGCTTTCAGTTTATTGTGTTTCAGAAGATTTCCATTTACATTTTTCCTTAAAATTTTGCAATTAAGTTTAAAAAAAAAAAATCCAGGGGCATGTTTCTTTACCACCAACTCCTGCAGGCTTTCTGTATGATGTCTGGTCCGAGGATGAGCTTGAAAAGGATACTTATATGCTCCTGGAATATAAATTCATCCCTAACTTCTCCAAGTCAAATTTACTATATCCTTTTTTTATCTTTTCAGAACAAGGGAAGATATCAGTTAAATTGTCACAAATAAGCCCCAAACTGTTGTGAAAGAGCATCTGATTTCCTAAATTAATCTGAAAGGTACTTTTTCAGATTTCAGAACCCTCTCCTTAACCTCGGTTCCACAAATAGCTTTATGCTGAGATGAAGTGTAGACAAACACACAATAGAACTTTCTAAACAGAACTGCTGAGGGGTGTGTGCTATATCCTCTCATAGCAACCATAGGCCCCAGCTCAGCTTTGGAGGCTGAATGGATCCTATGCAATGGTTTCCATGGTTGCACAGGGTTTCATGTACCCAATAACATTAATATTCCAGTCCTTAATAGAATAACTTGTGGTGCAAAGGCAATTTTTCCTCTTTATTTCCTATCTTAAATTATTGCTGTCTTAATGATGGAATAAAGTTATTCTACTAAAGCTTAAAATGTTGTTGAGATTGCCTTAGCATGAGCTCAAGCCTGCAGTACTTATGTAAGCAAAATTTCAGGTGCCTCCTGAGTCAACACTGTTGGATTTGGCTGGTAAAATAATGATGGTTTTTCTCTTTACCAGCTTGTTAGTATTTATCTTAGGAAAAAGTTTGGTTGCCCCTAAGAAGTTAAGAATACTGACAATGGCTGACCAGTTTTTGGAAGAAAATAGTGTGAGTCTGAGAACTTGGAGGTGGCAACTCAGTTGTGATAATGTGACTTAAATTTTAAGGGAGTGCCTTCTTTTGTGTCGTAATACTGAGTTGGAGGTGATTATTGTCCTTGCCTTTTTTCCACCTAGGGTTTTCCAAAGCTCACCTCTGTTGGAAGTTGTCCACTACCTCAGTTTTTTATGTCCTTCTGAAAAATCTCAGCTGTTAATCAAGAGCTGTGGTAACTCTTACAGAAGATCACTTCAGAACTACACCTCAGCCAAGTACCAAAGAAAACTTCTTGACAAATATTTATGTCCTTGGGTAGTTCCAGCTGACTGGGACTTCCCTACACCTTAAAACCACAATTTCTTGGGCTGTGTGAATGATTCCTTTCAAGGTGACAATGACTTGCAGGTGCTGTCCCCGTTCTGGGATGGGCCATGGCTGAATGAGGGGTTGGGCCATGGGGAAAACATGTGGGCATCATGGAGCTCTCTGTTTGATTTACAGGAGAAAGAAATGTTCTGGCAGTCCTTTTTTGGGTGTTTCAAGCCTCAGTGGGATATCCAGCCCTACTCAAGCATGAGATGTAAGATCTGAGTACCACAGAATAAAAGATGTAGAGGTCTGAAGAGAGCTCTTCAGAAACACAACAGAAAGCTCCAAGAAATTGTCCAAATGGGTATAACTTCATTATTTACAATGGTTAGTTGCTACTGAGGTGTAATCAGTGCTGACTTCTGGCCTCTGCTCTACAATTGAAAGTCTGTGAGAACATGGAGAGCTTTCTAAACCTTCCAGTGATTTATCTGAAGTGTTTATTATCTGGCTCACAGATGGCTATGAAAGCATGGTTTACAAAGAAGAGCTCCATGTGCAAAAAGGTTACAATTTTAGCTTGTGTAAACTGTTGTTTCCCCACCAAAGCCAACCAAGTTGCCGTGTGATGTCCCCCAGCAGAGGATCTGCTCTCCAAACGATGCTTGGTTATTGTTCTTGGCTGTGTCCATGAATATTTCAGAGCGTGCTGGAGCTGGGCTCTGAATGCCTTCATTCACAGACCGCTGTATAAATGATCAAAGGCGCGGCTTCTTGATCTTGTGTGTAATAAATCCTCTGCTTTCAGGTCTGCTGAACTGGAGACTATCATAGAAATACTTGTTCCTCATGTACAGATCAGGAAGCTGGAGTCAAGTATTCCTCCTGTTGAACAAATGCCTCTGGAATTCCACGAATTGCTTGGCACATCTGACAGACCAGGCAGAAGGATCTCAGCCTTCATTTACTGTACACTCTGCCTGCATGGAGCATGGCTTTGGAGACACTGCTCCTTGCTTTAGGTCAAGTAGCAGCAGGGGAGAAGTGCCATCTACCTGAATATCTGAAAAAATGCAAGTAGAAGGAAAGATTTGAAAACAAACAGTGCCGGGATAAGCTTAGCTTTGGATTTCAAAGCGTTTGTTGTAGAAACATTCCCTAGATTTTTAACAAGGGTTTGTCTTAGTTTGCAACTCATCTAGCTTTGTTTTGCATCTTGAAGGTTTCTTTACAAAACAGTGGTAAAACAAGAGGAAAACTGATGTGGAAGAGTTTAATGGATCTTGAAAGAAAAGAAAGTTGTGGCTTCCTGGTACTGGACACCTCATATCTTTCTATGCAGTGCCTTGTCATGAATAAATAGCATAGGAAGGAAATAGTAGTCTATCACAACCCCTGTCCATTTTTAGCTAAAAAAGTACCTGTCTGAATTGAATTCATTTTATTTATAGAAAGTAGAGGAGGGGTAGCTTTCTAACCGGGTTTTTTGTCTAGCTGGGACTTCATCAGAAATAGCTGTGGCCACAATTACACAGAGTCACTTCTGTGAAGTTGAAAACCCTGTGGTTTTTTCCCTGTGGAGAGTGTATACATCATTCCCATTCAGAATTCCAGTTATCTGGATTCAAGAGCACAAACTGGACTTTTGAAGTTTTCCAGGGCTTATCATCTATGCCATGCCTTCCCACACTTAACTGACATAACTAACACAAAACAAGTGCCAAAATCTGGGAAATCCATGACTGGATTGCTCCGTGCATCTGTGCTAACCTGTGTATCACCTTTCTTTGTGCAGTTGTTCAAGAGGCTAATGGAGAATCCTGCCCTTTTGAATGGGAATTTTGCCAGCTGCATTAACTGGGACAAGATTATTGACTGTCTGAGGCAAAGCTTAGAAGATAATTGTGTTTAACTGTTAATTCTCTAGCATTATCCCAGTAACTTGTTGATGCATCCAAGAGCTGCTTGATGTCTATATATACACACACCCACGTGTGTGCACTTGCCTGCCTTTGGGAATTCCCTTGCCCTTGCTAATACGAGTACAAAGACTCACTGGGCTTTCTTAGTTGTAAACAGAAAATGTTTGGAATTACGTCCTGATAAAGGGAGATACTACAAACACAATGTGAAGCTGCATTTGTGTCTGTGTTCATCTCAGAAGCTCAGCAGCTCATCCTTGCACACTGATGGCCATGGCTCGAGATGCTGAAGATGCAGAAATCTTGGGAAAAAGTAACGTTGCTCGTTGCTGCAGGGATGGTTCACCCATTTGGAGAGCTGTGCACAGCCCATGACATCCCTCACTCGGCAGGATCTCTGTGATCTGAGAATTGGTACCTGCCACCCGATGTGTCTCCTGCTGCGAGACAGGTCTATGAAGTAATGGAGCCTGGCTGTCTGCAGTCAGCACTGCTGTACTACATCCAAAGCAAGCTTGCCAGTCAGCAAATGCTGCATTAATCTTTCAGGGAGTGTTTGTTTTGCTTGTTTTGCTAGGCTGAGTTTCAAGCAACTGATAATGTGCTCATGAGCAGTTCTCCTGTTGCAGCCCATTTTTCAAAAAGAAGTGTGAAGGCCGAAGCTCCCAAGGTTGGGTGGAACATGGGTTGGAAGGGTTATATACGGTCTTGCTCCAGTGTGTGAGCTCACAGTGCTTTTGAGTGCATGTTAATACGTCTGTGCAAGTACCTTTGGGACAGTGGAGCTGTGGCTCTTTGAAGTCTGCTGAGTGTTTTAAAAATGTACCTTGGACTTGGTTCTTCTCTATTAGTGCTAATTCTGCTTGTGGAGTTATCTCACTGCAAATGAGATGTGTTTGCTAAGCAATAGTTAAACCTTCCGGCTGCTGGAGGAGAAACTCTGAAGGCTTCTGAGGGTTAGATAAGACAAACACTTTACAGGTCACAGGGTTTTAAGTGTTGAAATGCCTGGAATTTTGGGAGGTAAATGACAGTGCACCTGGCTTACTCCCACCTGTCCCTGCAGTGCTGCTGCTCTGTCCAGCTGCAGCACTGAAGTTATAGCTCTCACTTAAAGGCCCATCCTTCCAAGTGTTTTTGCATTTAGCTCCTCTAAGCAAAAAGGAATTTAGATACACTAATAACTTCTGGGATGTGGAAAATTCAAGCCTGGAGACTCTTGTATGTGCAGAACCTTTAAATACAAGGCACTTTCCTGGACTTCTTCTGGAGCTTTTTACTTTAAGACACCCCATGTTCTCTCACGACGTGCAATATAAGATCTCACAACATTTCCACAACTGAAGAGAATGTTAGTTCCCAGAGTGAGAACAGAAGGATGCATTGTGATCTCGAGGTCTTTTAACCTGCTTACATAGTCTGAAAGAATGTGGCTGGGCAGTGAGTCTGTTACAAAATGACGATTTTTATGGTGTTGGGATAAGACAAATCCTGTGGATATTTCACGTGCATGTACTTCTACAAACTTTTGCTGAGAATCAATGGTTTACATAAAGTCTATCCTGCTAAGAGTACTTCAAAGGTAGTGCTGCACACAACAGTATTTTTTAAAGCGTGTTTTTGATCAAGAGATATACCCTCTGCTTAAATTTTAAGTGAGGATGTACTTTGAGAAGGTTTTGGGTGGAAAGAGAAGGGGAATAGTTGCCTGCTTTTCTCTTTTCTGCCTTTTAGTTTTTAGAAATTTTCCTCTTTTACTGTTACCCCAATCTTGCACCTATTCCTGCTCACAATAAGAGGATTGAAAAGGCATAGATAAAAAAAAATACATATATGTTTTTCAATCCACCAGTTGGAGAGCTGTTTGTACACATTTTCATGTTTCTTTCTGGTTTTGGATTAAGCTTCTATTCCAAAGGTGCAATTTCCTGGTTAACATATTGGTCTGGAAGGACCCAGGGCTTGTGCAGACCTGGCACACGGCAGGCAGGCTGGCTCAGGGGGGAAAGCTGTTGCTTTTCCTTGCCTGCTGCAGACACAAGTGCTGTGAGAATTCCCTTGGTACAGAAAGGTGTTGTGGTATTACACTCAACATTTATTGGTGTGGTAACAGGATAGTTCCTCCAGGCTCAAATAAACATTATGAAACCTCCCTTCTCCAAATTAACTGCTGGATGCAAGAGAGGGTTTGGCATCTTGGATTTTGCTGTGTAGCTCTTTGTGAAGAGAAGTGCAAATCCTTATCATCAGTCTTCAGTTTTTATATACATGTGTGTCATAGGGCTGGGCTGTGGAGGATGGTCGTGCCCTGTTACGTAGGATACACAGTACAAAGGGAAACGGCCTCCAGTTGAGCCAGGGGAAAGTTTAGATTGGATATTAACAAACATTTCTTCACTGGATGAGTGGTTAAGCATTGGAACAGGCTCCCCAGCAATGTGGTGGAGTCACGACCCAAAAGTGGAAGTGTTGAAAAACCAAGCAGACAATTCATGGCAGTTCATGACATGGTTTAGTTGACAAGGTGGTACTTGGTTGATGGTTGGACTTGATGACCTTGGAGGTCTTTTCCAGCACTGGTGATTCTGTGATCCTCTACAGACTGCTGCCCATGATAACCTGAATGCTGCCCAGCTCCTGGTGATGGCAGGTCCCCAGCTTGGATGGATCACAGTGTGAGGTGTTGTGTCCGATCTGAGTTCAACTGTGAGATGCAATGTGACGCCTACAAAATATAAGGACACTTAATCTTGTTAGACCTACCCCCATAATCTGCCTAGGCAAGGTTTGACTCTTTTGCATGTGTCCCAGAAAAATTAATAGAAATTCTTCTGAAAAAACCATAAGATTTTCACATCTTTTGGGATTTCTGAAGTGAGTTTGCAGGGTTCAGGCTTGTTACTAAGAACAGCCCAATGTATATTTGAGGGTGAAAAAATAATCATGTCACTTCTTTGGAACGTGATCTAAAGTTCACTGAAGTGAATGAAAAGGCTCCTGTTGGTTTTAAGTGGATCCAGCCTTTACACAGGGAACAGAAGATGTGTGTCTCATCTGCTTAAATTTTAAAATGTTATTGGTAATTTGTGTTGATAGAAAGAGCACATGGTAACTTTCTTCCTGCATTTATATAACAGGAGGCAAAAGCCTCAAGTTTGAAAACATTGAGGATGCAGTTTCCTATTTCCAGCATGATGAGAGAGACACAGCCAAGGATTGGGCTGTTTTAACAATATTTGATGGAAGGCAAAGCATTAGGCACTGGTTTCCCCTTGGGCAATGGTGTCCCACTGCCGTCCCACTACCAGATGACAACCTGGTGAGCAATGTCACCTTCAAGCTTGCAAAAGGGAAGATGGTTCTTCCTGAAACACTTATATTGATGTTTTATTTGTGGGTTTAATGCAAGTGATTCTTACACTCTCACTAAAACAACCCAATCAACGAGTGCTGGAAGTTACCAAGGAATCCATTGCAGATGGGCCAAGCACGTGCTGCAGCCTGGGGAGGTGACAGCCCCCTGGTACTGCTCCATGATGGAGTGAACAGTGCTGGGCCTGGCAGTGCTGGGCTCTTGGTTGGACTTGATCTTAAAGACCCTTTCCAACTTCAATGATCCTGTGATTCGATGACGAATGTTTGGGAGTGCAGAACTGAGTTGTCCTCACCTTTCAGTTGGCTGAAAATGCACAACTGCTATTGCTCCCCTGGTGTGATGGATCGGGTTATCTGGGGCTAGAATTAATAGAGGAGTAACAGGAGAAAAGAGGAACAGCAGATGAGTGCCTAAAAGGACCTGTGATGGATCTTGAATTTTTAAGATACCCCTGTGTCAATGTGCTTGCAAAGCAATCTCTTCTACAGCCTTGTCTACCATCAGCATTTTGAAGAAGAGATTTTTCTCGTGACTCATTTAAATTAATTTTATCTGATAGTCAAGAACTGCCTAATCTTTAATGCTCAAGTCAGTATTGCTTTCTTCTTTTTTTTAAGATGACATAGCATTCAAAGTATTTGAAAGCCATGCAGAGAAATATTGCATAGTAGGAAATTGTGCAGGAATGAGATGGCTGAAGCTGTTCATCTGTAACAACACAATGCTTCTCTTTTACACAAATGACTTGATTGAAATCAAGAGTTGCTCTGGATTTTCACCAGTATTAAAACAGGTGAAAGCAAAAACAAAAAGACCAATTGAATTTTTATTTTTCTTCTTTTCTTTTCTTTCCTTTAGGTATGGTGATTAATTTGTTCCTTGCAACACCTAAACAAATACAGAAAATTAATAGAAATGTCAAGACACTGGGAAAAAACAACACTTGAAAGAGAATTTTTGTTAATTGATGAGCTGAGAGCTGAGCTGGTACCAGTAAAGTGGGATCAGTCTGGATTTCCACATTTTCAGCCATCTTTAAGACTATTTCCATGTGCTACATAAGCCAGAGGGAGCCTGGAACTACATACAACTTGTTGTCAAAGAAACTTGCACCATCACAAGGCGTCAGCGCTGCTCTCCAGAGACCAAATCTCCAGACAATCAACTCGTGTGTGCTGTTAATGCTTTGTTTCTCTCACTTCTCCACTGTATATGAAACTGTCAAGCTGAATTACACTTTATAAGGTGATAGGGAAAAGATCTAACATTTCTTTTTCCCTTTTACAAATTTTTACAGTGTGTGGAAGCTGATTTTTGCAGCCTAAAAGCCAACCAAAGAAAACAAGTCCTGCTGCTTTGGACCTGGTATCTTTCAGGTAACCAAGAAAAGCTTTTGACATAATTTGCAATTATTATTACTATAATGTTTGTAAAGCCTACTTTCATAAAAAGGTGCTGGGAGAGGCATGAGAACAAATGATGCTTATCGGAATCTAAATTTTTAAGTTAAAATACAACAAATGAGCACAAAGGTAGAAAAAAGGCAGAGGCCTGGCATCACTCTCTCAATCCCATTTCTGACTGTTGAAGACAGTGCAGGCTCACTGCAGAGAAAATTCCCCTCCAGTAGAGAGATTTGAGAATTTCTCTATGATTCTTGCAAGAAAGGACCAAAATCAGTGATTTTCTTAGTGTTTCCCTGAAATCTGCCCAGTGAGGACTCCAGTGCTTTCCAGAAATGTGAGTCACTTTCTTTTTGATAATGGACAAGCCTCGTATTTCGAAGACCTGCACAAGCTCCTGGGTTCTCTGTGGCAGACAGCAGGAGCTGTGCTCACTCCTGACTCTCTGCAGAGTAAGAGGTTGGCAGTTCCTGTGCCAAAGCAGTCAAACCCCACATCTCATTTCATTCAACAGAAAATGAAAATGGTGAGCTGTACACGCCACTGGTGTTTCTGTTCCCTGCCAGCACTTCGACACATCTGGCAGGAAAGTTCACTCAATGAAGTGTTTTCCACCTTTCTATCTTTTCGTGGCATTGCTTGAAAAACCCAGGTTTGTCAATTGCTTTGCTGTATAATAAACCCTGCAGATTGTCCCACACATTTATTACCTGATTTCTTCCCATAGTTTTGGAATGTATTTGTATTGTACCATTTAAGCAAAGCCCCTGCTAAAGTCAGAACATAAAGCTTGTTCAAGGTGCCTGCATTCCTTGAAAGGAGCCAGGCAAGCATTTTCTCCACAAATGCGAATTATCCATCAAATTTATTCCATCTGGGGTTTGTATGTGTGTATGTATTCTTCGTTAAGTGTTTTAGCAAATACTAAAATCCAAGGTAGGTTAAGGGGATCAGCAAAATTCCTGCCAGTATTAAATGAATATTTGTGGAGGGTGAATTTTGTGTGTGCTGTGTAAAGCTTATAATGCTCAAGGCTATGTTCTTCAGCTACATGGTTAAACTCTGCCCTAAGACCACTTTGCCCACAACAGTGGGAAAGTAGAAAAGAAGTGAGAGTTACTTGTAGTGAAGAACATACAACCATAGGAAAGGATTATTTGAGAAATTATAAACAGTTGAAGCCTTGGAGTTGTTCAAGAGGCTTCACTGTTTCCAACAGCAATTGTTTATGAAGAGAAATAAAACAACCTATTCTTTTTTTTTTCAAGTACCTTTAGTAACTAGTAAGATTTGTGTCAGACTCCAAGTAGAAAATTATCACCAATTATATTCCAAAGAATAGCAATAAAAGCTTGCTAAGAGGAACACAGTACTGAAGCTTCTTCAGTCAGCTCAGTAGTTTTAATTGCTATGTTTTTTTCTGAAGGATATTTTTAAAACTCCGAGCCCATTTTCTCTTCTGTAGAAATACCACGTTGTCTTGTTCTTGTTTTTCTCAAAATCACATTCTAGCTGCGTGCCTCTAGCTATTAACCCTGTGGATTTCTTTTAGATAGGAGCAAGATTGATTCCAGAAATCCATGAGCCTCAAAAACCACCACAGTGGGGTAAAACCCAACTTATCCCCTGCTTCTGATGGCACAGAGGAAAGCATCTCCATCCTCTCTTGCTGAAAAGGCACAGCAGCTTCACTTCTGACTCAGTGCCCGTGGACAGACAGGTACCCTTGTGCTTCTTCTTGTTTTTGTCCATCTCTCACATCAGGTGACAGGAATTTCTCCCAAGAAGGAAACAACATTCTTCCTAAGTTCATGCCCTGTGGACAGGCTGTGGTTTCCTAAGGGCCCCATCCTATACTCATTATCTGATAGAGGATGGCAGTGCTCGGATGTAGAAGCATAAAGCCTTTCTGGGGCAAACAGATTAGAAAGTTTTTCATCCTCCCTGGAGCTGGGAAGCCAAGAGAAATGAACTAAACTGGCCATTAGCTGCTTACTGTTTTACTCAGTGGAATGGCGTGTATTTTATCAGTGGGATGATGGGAAGAAATACATTGTTAAGCTCTTTTCTATTCCCTGCTTTGATTCGTGGTGGCAGGACACAAATGTCTCACCTGGTACTTTGAATGTTCTTTCATCAAATTTTAGCCTTGCAAGTTGGACTCTGCTGTCCTTTCAGTACAAGCTTTTCATCAGAGTTAGACTCCAGGCAGTCCTGTTAAACCCAATCCAGGCATTTGCAAAGCTTTTGGATCAGCTGACACGCAGTTTAAGCTTTCAAATCTGCAGGGCAGAACCTGGGGGAGGGAGATTCCTCCTATTCCCAAAGCACAGACACAGCTGCTGAGCTTCAGAGAACCCCTTCAGGCCCAAACTGCAGGCAGATCCACTGGGGGAATGGTTGGTCCTGGTACGGTCCCCCCTGGATGCAGCAAAGGAAAACCCTGCATCATGCTCCCATGAGGATCTGAAACTTTTTATAGTTAATAAACCTCGTCTCTCCAGTTTCATTGATCTGCATGGACTTGCCAAGGTGGAAGGAGTTTTCTTTGCAGGCTTTTAAAATAAGTTAGTTTGAGTTCTTCCTGTAAAATTCTCCATAGCTGGTTACTACCCAGAGTTTGAAAAATGGACCCTCTGCTGTGGGATTTGTGGGGAAGTGAAGCCTGTATCTTATCCATAATTGTGTAATGGTGTCCAAAAATTCTTTTTTTTGTTTGTAATGGTTGGAAAAAGAGCCTTGTGATGTTGGAAGGACAAATCCTAACAGGGCAGAGAGAAGGAAGTGGAGGGGAGCAGAGTTCAGGGAAAGCTGTAGCATAAGCTTTGCCTTCTGTTACCTGCAGGCACATTTAAACCAGCTGTTGCTGTATTAAAGAGGGGTTTCTTTAACATCTAAGATACATGCATAAAAATATGATATATTTATTCTGACAATGTAACTGAGTATTTAGAAATAGCACCCTCTGCTTTAGATCCTTCTCAAAGGTAGGAACGACCGGAACTTTTCTCTTGCCATTTCAGCAGGTGACAACCCAGTGCTAAGGACACCTGGCTCAGCACAGCCATTCCTCCTCAGACAGTTGAGCAATTCCCAAGATTTGGCATCTGCCCCACCAGAAGCTTTGGCCATGGGAGACACTCTTAGGTCTGCACTGTCTCCACATCCTGATGTGGATGCCAGCCATGAAGCCACTTCTCTTGCCCACCTCCACTTGGCAGAATAAAGCTGAGGGACCAGGTCCCCATGAGAGGTGTTAAAACACCAGTGAAACCAGTGGGACTGGTGGTGCTAAACCCAGAGCCCAGAACAATACCTCAAGTGGGAGCAGCTAACATGATCAATTGAGACAGTGGGCAATGCTGGACCTCAGCTCTTCCCTTGCTCCCCTCCCCTCATATTTATAGGTTTCTAATTTCCGCTGGATAATGAATATCGCTCTTCATTATAATTATGTTAAAAGGTACCAGCATGATGATTCAGAAACCCTTGAAGATATAGTCATATTTTCAGCAACAGATGGATTTAACACTGCAGATGGAGTGTTAAGAGTGCAGGTAATAACAAACTCAGCAATGTACTGTACTGAAATATAATTGGAAAGTATTAATCATATATTGGTTACTTCAGCTTCACTAAGTAGATGTTTAATTTTCATCAATCTTTTTACCAGATTCCCGGAAAGATTTCTGTGCAGACAGAGTGTGGCTTTAGGTGAAGCGATTGCCCAAGTTATTAATGACCAAGGCCTTGATCTTGCAGGCATGTGCCCATGGCTTACCCAGGCATGCAGAATAAAAATCATTTGTGTTAATAAGGCTGTCAGAGGGGGCCCCATTCATATGGCCCAAGCTTCAGCTGGTGACCCATCAGTGGCAAAGCCCAGGCCCTTCCCTACGTGGGGGCTGCTGGAAATCTGCCAGCAGGAATGGCTGCCCACAGGATTTGGGGCAGAATGCAGCAATTTGAAAGCTCCACTTGTAGAAGTGAACCATCAGTCTAAGCCTTTTCAGGATTGGGAGTTGGAATATAGACAAAAGAGGGGAGTCTTTTGGCATTCCTCATTATTTTAAGTACAGACTTTTTGGAATTATCTGCATACAGAAAAATGTCTGCTGCTATCCTCATAAACCCTGTCATCCTGCTGGGGTTTTTTAAATGCACCTCTTTGTAGGGGTTTTATTTGAAGTCTGGATTTTTCAGGGGAGTTTTTGCTCTGAGCAGACCATGCAGGACCAGAGTAATCAGTGATGCCTGGTTGCATGCCATGACTCTGATTCTTTAATTAGTGCTATTTATAACTAGGATATCATTTGTAGGATCACAAAGTGGTCCCTGCTCCAGAGTGCCACCTGGGGACTCAGAAAATGGGGAGTGTGGTAGGGCACAATTCCAGCACATGCAAAAATATGTTTTAGACCAGGAATATAAAACAGGGTTTTGGTGTCAACAGAAACATAATTCTTTTGAATACGTTTTTTGTGGATGGTTTATGTTCACATTCTTCTCTGTGGATTCAGGCATTTGGTGAGGCTGCATCTCCACTGATTTCCTTATGAGGTTTTCTTTTCCTGGTGGGAGTGCACAGCCATGGTGTTCCATGATGACCATGGACTGACCAGATGGACTGTTGTAAACAGCAACATAAGCATTCAACACCTAAATTTTAAGTCCCATGAAATACTCTGCCCAAATGTTTTGGTCTTTTGCTGAACTATTTAGTTTTTTATCTATCCATGAACACTGAAAATGTAATGAAAAACTGGAATTCTCTCTGGAAAATTGACTCTCACTTGATGATACAGTATCTTTATCTTGGCTGATAAGAAAAAAAAAAAGATCAGGTAATAAAATTCAGCATGACTGGAAATAAAATTGAGCATGACTAGAAACCACAGGTGAGCGTGTTTAACAATGCGAAATGAGTGTGCTGCCTACTTCCTGACAGGCTGTTGTACTCCACAGAGAGACAAACAGGTACTGATCGATTGACCGTGGTAATCAAATAAAGCTCTGTGAGTATAAATGGCTCTAAATATGGTGTCTCCTTAGGGGTACCAGTTGAGATGAGTGGTTTGTAACTCAGGTTCCACATTGCTCTTGTGGGGAGGGGTTGTTGCTGGACTGTAAAGATAAGCAGTATTTTTGATTCATTTTCACTTACACTTTGAAATAAACTCTCCCGTATCTTCCATTCCTGTGCTGTCCATATTCCGTGGGTGAGCAGCGAGCCCCAGAGCTGCAGCAGGGACTGCAGGCAGGGATGGGTGTGTGGAGGGGGGATCAGCCAAGATCACCCTGAGCACCTCCGTGCAGTGGAAGCTGAGGGTGTCACACGGAGCTGACGAATGCAGCTCCCCAGGCACTGACTCGTGGGGTGACACAAAGGACATGAGTCATGGTGCATCAGTCTTCCAATCTGGAGATCCTTCTCCCATGTGCAAACTGGTGGGATGGACTTTTCATCTTACTGGCAGTGTTTGAACCCTCCTTCTCTCTCTTTTTGTTTTTCCTTCCTTACTTATAAGAATTAATTGAATCAAAAATTACTTAAATTGTCAGGTGTCTCAGTTTTGATTTAAATACTGTCTTTTAAAGCCTGTTCTGCATTTGTAGCACAGAGTTGTGTTGCTTGGGAGAGGTTCAGTCTCAGTTTTCACCAGCAGGACAGGACATTTGGTACTTGTTTGTGAGAAACAGGTGGGCAGAGCACTGCATTAACACATAATAATGTAACTTAATACATATTAAGCTGTCTAGCTCTGTAGAGAAGATACTGGGAGGCAAAAGATTTCCTTTAATAAATCATCTCATACTTTGCTCTAAAAGGCTCAAACTCCAGCTCAACTGAAGGGCATTGAGCAAAGGGGTGTACCTTGAATCACTGGGACCTGGGAAAGCTGGAGAGCCTCTGTTCCTTCCCCATTGTCATCAGGACTTCTACACGTCCCCATCTGCCCTGCATCATCTCAGGACTGCTGCTTGGTCTTTCCAGTTAAAGTGATGATGTTTTTAATTTGTGATTCATGACAGAGTGCTTCAGATGAAAATTGTAATTCAAGCAAAATCACAAACACATGCTTTATGAAGGCATTTTATTTGCTAAGTCAGACTGTGTGAAGTTTGCTGGATGTATCAGAAAATAAGGGTAAATATCTTGTTTTTCAAAACTTGATAAATTATTGACAAAGGAAAAATGCCCTGAGTTAATCAATCTGATGTTTTTTTCATCATTTGTCCCTGGAGGATTTAGATGTAGTGGATCGTGCTTTAGTGCTGGTCTGCTCTCATCATTTGCAAGAGAGAAAATAAACATTCCTGCATCTCAACTCCTCATCAGTGTCTGAACTTGAATGAATCAGCTATTGAGCTGAAGGAAATGAAATATAAATTGACATGAAGAAAATGTTCTCCCTGCAGCTGCAGAAGCAGCTATGGTTGTCAAAAGCTGATTTTTATCCCTTCAAAGACCATATTTTGGGTCACATCACCCTATTCAATAACTGGTCTTTCTATAAAAGTTTAGCCTAAAATTACTGCTTTAATGCTATTTTTAAAAATTTATTAAAGTAAGTTCAAGGAAAGATTGTCTTAGTTTCAGTTGTGACTTTTGGCACCCATTTAGAATGGAAAATCAGAATACAAGCAGCTCTTTTAAAATGTTAATCCTGTTTCTTCCTTGATCATTACTACAAACACAGCATTTAGTAGTCTCACAGAGTAATTTAAAGACATAGTAAGTATTCTTTTAGTCTGAGACTTATAACTCAGGAGTTTGTGTTGCAGAAGTGCTCCTGTCTGGGAGTCAGGTGGTTGCATTTGCTCACCTTGGTTTTGATGGGCTTGCACACAAAACTGTGCAGTGACATAACGCCACCACTTACGGCACAAATGTTCTAAATAAATACTAAATAGTCTGTTCTGGGGAGTGATTCCAAACCATTTAGTTTTCTGGTGCTGCACTCTAGAGCCTTCTGATGCACTGAATTACCTGGAATAAATTCTTCCAACTCAGGTTGCCCAATTGTCCTTCTTGTCTTAAGTGGTGCCATTATTTAAATGTTACATTTTGCTGAGCAATTTCTTTGCTATGCAACTTTCCTGGCTTTACTTCATGCTAAAATACACAGGGGAACACGACACAGTTTCCCCTGCTCCTCTTCTCATGCATGCTTGGAGAAATGAAAGATCATTAAAAGACAATCGTCTTGTAACATGCACTCATTATACAGGAGAGGAATTTAAAAGGAACAACTTGTTTGTTGGTATTCTGGAGATGTATTAGGAGATGTCTCCATGCCCAGAGCTTTGACCATTCCGTTCTCTATCAAGCAACTACTCTGCTGTAGCAAAGATGCCAAATTTATTATCAAACTTAGATCATTGCTTAAGTCACTGGCATAGAGAAGAGCTCTACTTCAACATATCAATCGTCTTACCACGTTCAACTCCCGCTTCTCTCTTTCTCCACCTATTTTTTCCCCCACCTCCAATGGCCTCATCTTCTGAGACAGGAAAGCATTTTCCGTGCTGCTTTGCTCTTTCTCCCAACAGCAGTTGCTCATCTTGTAGGCAGAGTGGACTTGTTAATCACTGCAAGTGTTGTACTTCCCTTTGAATACTCCTCCCATTGCCAGGTCTTCTACTGGATGCCTTCTAATTGCTGTTAAATAACATAAATCTACCTTGAGATCAGCTGCAGTGAGCATTTCTGGAAGTTGGGTGTTTCCCCCTTGGATCCTCTAAAATCTATCCCTTGAGATCTCTTTGGTTTTCTTAGAGCTATTTTTATTTTCTTGGAGATGGAGTTGATTTGGGACACGGCAAAAAGTGACTTTGGTACAGCACTGAGGCCTGCTGAGTTTATAGGATTGAATCCTACATGTAAACATCTTTCCTTACATAACTGATATTTCTTTACTTTTTTACTACAGTACATTTTTAAAGCTGAACTATGAATCTGATCCCTCTCTAATACTTGGTGGCCCTCCCTAACTAAATAAAAGAATTTTCTGATTTTTAAAGGATTTGTACACTGTCAGATGAACAGATGTAACGTGCACCTGTAGTCTCTCTCCACTGGGAACCATTTTTACTGCTACTGTTTAGAACTGTTCAGAAAATTTTGAACCAACTTTGTGATGAGAGAATAGACTTTTATGTAAAAAAGCTTTAGCGAAAAGCATCTGCTTTGTATGTCTAGTTTGGTTTTATTTTTTTTTTGCTAGAACTAAAAATTGATGTATGTCTTTTGACTTGAGAATTTCTGTTCAAAATACCAACATACCGTGGAAAAGGGAGATGGAGAAGATTTATCTGAGGACTTGTCAAAATTCTGTCCAGACATGGTGATGACAACTTCTGTGTTTTAGCTACTTATCATAATTTGTTGATGTTTTAGATACTCTTGTTTGATATTTGTATTCATATGGCTGAAGTAAATGGCTTATTTGGGATTTATTCCTGATTTTGCCGTAGACTCATCTTCCAAGACATTGGCCAGGTTTTTTCTGCTTTATTTTAGGAGCTGGTAGATGAGGAGTGGAGTAAGCAAGGTAACTTGGAGACCCATTAGCCTTAACTCTGAGGGTCTTAGTGCTCATATCTGCAATCAGTCATGAATTTCCAGTATGAATTAAGTACTACCTGTTGCAGAGTACTGGGCAGACATGTGGACATAGAGTCACAGGATAGATGGGGTTGGAAGGGACCTTTAAAGGTCGTCTAGTCCAACACCCCTGCAATGAGCAGGAACAACTTCCACTAGCCCAGGCTGCCCACAGCCCCATCTAACCTGGCCTTGAACGCTTCCAGGGATGGGTCAGCTTCTCTGGGCAACCTGTGCCAGGTTCTCACCACCCTCACTGTAAAAAACGTGCAAGAATATCCAGAAAGACAAAGCCAAACCAAACCAAGCACAGAGATAAAATAACAGCATCATCAGAAGAACGGAGGGTCTATCCTTAGAGATGATCAGGAGTTAGGCTCATTGAGCTCAGTAAAACAAAGCCTGACATGGAGATAAGTTACCCCCAAGTATCTGGAGGGAATACAAATAGGGAGTAAATAAAATCTAAGTTATTTACGCTAGTAGGGAATATTGGCAAAAAACCCCAAACAGATTGAAACCACCATGAGAAAATTCAGGCCAGCAATTAAAGGATGGTTTCCATCCAGTAGAGGAAAAGTATTCTGAGCAGCTCTGAGCTCTGGGTGCTCCCTTCCCTTAGCTGGGAATTATCCCTCTGACACCAATGAACCCCCCCACAATGCATTAGTTTCTTCTAGCTCTCGAATCAGTTTTGTGTTCCACCTGAGTGTGATTTCTGCTCCTCCCTCAGGCATGTCCTGTGCAGACACCTCTCGAGGGATGGGTGCAGTGGCTGGTTGCTGTTTTGATGAAGGTCTGCATCCACCTCTACCCACCTCCTACTGCTCTCCCAGGTTGTAACCTGAATGCTGCATCCCTGCCTGTTGATAACCAGTGGCTCAAGACTCACATGGGCACCTTGTATAACAAGATTTCACCTTCAAATTTAACCTAAAGTACTACCTGCATGTAATTTTTTAGGTTTGTATTTAAGCCGGAATTGTTTCAGGCCAGACTGCAGTGACAGGATTCACCCAGGCTAGAACCAAAATCTCGCTGTTGGCCCAGCTGTATGACCCATCATTTAGCAGGCAGAGACTGTCACACTGCCACAAGCTGGGTTGCACAGGAGCCAGCAGCAACTCTCGGCTTCTCTGGAGATGAGTCATGCTATTTTCAAACTATCTGGTTAATCAGTAAACTGAGATCTGCTGCTTTACAGACAATAATGTAATATTTGCTTTGCCTTTGTGCACTACTTTACATTTTGGATCCCTTGCCATTAGGATTCGAAGCATATAGACTGCATCTAATCCAATTTATCCTGTTCATCTTGGCAGTGCTCGCAATGCTGACAGCTTAAAGAAAACACTTAATTTGACTAAGTGTTTTCAGTTTGCTTCTCAAAATATTTGAAATCATTAAAGCCAGAGTACCCCTGCGCTGCAATACACACAGTCCTGACCTACTTCAGCAAGGTAATTGCAATTTGTGTGATCCCATGGCCTCCGATTATTCTGCAGGCTGAAGGAGTTTACCTGGTTAAGAAAGGGCTTGATGTTAGAGAATAATTCTCCTGTCCTGATGCTTTTTAATCTGACTTTTAAAGAGGCTCTTGGAGCAAAAATGAGGCATACTGGGGACTTGGTGTGACATGTTATGTCTCCTGCCTCAGTGGGCAGGGCACAGGGGGCTGAGTACTGAGCTCCCTGTGCAGATGCTCTCCTGCTGTAAGGCTGCTCAGTCCATGTATTCAGAGCTATTTGTATTCATTGCTACCTGCCAGAGGTGAGGCACAGCGCAGGGATGTAGAGCAGCCCTGGAAGTGCCCTGGTGAGCACAGGTGATTATGAATGGTGGCTCAGTAGCACTGGAGCGTGCCAGTGCTGATGGGGTCATGGGCTGCAGCCTCTTCCTCTGCTGGTGTGCTCATAACTGAGGACTTGTCACAAACCCCTCTGTGATGGCATCTCACCCTTCCCCTGCTGCAACCCAATGGGAAGAAATATCATCCAGGCTTGCTGTCAGTGCCAAACAAAGACCCCAGACACCAAGCACGATGAAAGAGAAGGTAGAGGACGTACAGGAGATTAGAAATGGACCAAAAGGATCTATCAGTGCAAGCAGCAAGTCTTGTACTGGTGTGAGTCAGGCGGGGTTGCAAATGTCAACACAGATAACGTCAAGGCAGCATGAGCATCAGTACAGGCTAATGACCAGAAAACACATCCTGAGCTCCTCAGTGCTCTCACACCTTGGTCAGTTCATTCACTGTGTCTCTTCTGCCAGTGCAGGTCACAACAGCTTGCTCAGCTGCTGTGTCTGAACTTTTGGGAGATGTCAATAAACTCCCAACAGTCTGTGTGTCTTATGATCTGTTTTGTCATTTGGATTTGTGTTTACTGTAGTTAATGATTCAAAAATTATGAAATAGTTATCTAATCCCAATTTCTTACAAAGATTATATTTTAAAAATCCTTTTAAGAATGGCTGATTTTATTGCTGAAGAGGACCAGGTGATTCAATATTGTGGTTTGGTAGCACTGGAGCATCTGTCACCAATGACGAGACAGGTGAAATTGCCAGTCATTGCAGGGCAGGTGATACAATCGTACTGCTACAACACAGAGATAGCTTGATTTGGCACATCAACATGCTATAATTTTCCTCTGTGATACATTTTGTTTCCTTTTAAATGATTTTCTCAAGGCTTCCCTTTCAGAGATGAGTGCTGGCAAGTTGCAATACCGCAGAGAAGGGAAGGTCCAGAGCTGCAGTAGGAGTAAGGAACTTGGAAAAATGCAACTGGTGCGGAAGAGCAAACAAGGTCACTGGTGACAAGGCTCTGCTCCATCTGTGCCTGCACACTCCTGAGCAGAAGCATTCCAGCTATGTGGCATTTCGTCACGTTATTCCTTTCCTCTCCACTTTCAATAGCTGGTTATTTGCCTGCCTTTGGTGAGGAGACAAAGCCCCTCTTTGTGCAGCCACACAACGCAGTATTCCGTGTAACAGAGAAATGGAATGCAAATTTCTCTGATAAGGCAGGAACGGGGCTTCTTTGGGGGAGAAGGAAGCACTGTGTGGCTGCAGGAGCAGAAGAAGGTGGTATTGATCACTGCCTCTGCCATTCAGCCCCAAAAAGCAGAAGAAAGCACGATTTGGGGAGTCTTCTGACAACATTGACCTTAAAATTTTCCACAACCCCATTTCATCTTTCATAGAAAAGGAACAAACATTATTCTGCTCTTTTGTGCAATTCAGCAAAGCATTTTAACCTGGACTTTTTTTTTGGGTACACAAGAAGTTGCCCAACTGTCTGCACAGAACAATATACGTGCTAAGGCATTTTTTACATGGGGTCTGAGTGATTTGGAAAGGACTTGGAGAAATGTAACTAAGAAGATGAAAATTACTGATTAAGAAACTCTTTTAAACACCTTTTTTTTTTTAATTAATTTTTCAAGGAAGAGGAGATTTTTGCATTAAATGTTAGTTTTCTGGGTTGGTTTTTTTGTGGAGGTGTGGTAAGGAATAAATGACCAGTTAAAAAATTGCAAAGTAAAAGAAAACTAATGCTGGAGCAAAGGCAAACCTTTGAAATATCACTCAGAAATTAATTTGTTTGGTATCAGCACCCTGATTAGAGCAATATTAATGCATATTGTGCATATGAAGAGCTATTCTGAGTCTAAATTGGTGACACAGGCAGGGGACAGTTTAACCTCTGGCATTAGCTAGAACTGGGCAGCGACAGGAGCCAGTGCAGCAGTGCTAATTAATGCACCCTGAGGGGACACAACGAGGCATTGGCCCTGTACACCTGAGACATACTTCTGTCAGCACTGAGGTGCCAATTACTGTTCTCTCATAAAAATAACCCGTGTTAAAAAAATAACAAAAAGGCAAAAGTCCAAGTAATATAGATAAAACAAGATTCAGCCATAAAATTATCAAGTGGACTCTGTAATGCATCTCCCCACTCTGTTAATACAAGGCAGGATGAGCTCTGCTGTAGCTGCTGTTATGGAAATGCAGAAGCTTTGTTGCTGGGCTGGGCAGCCGCATCTTTGCTAAGCTCATTTACCCCAGCTAGTCTGAGACCTGACAGCTCTCACATCCATCACCTTGGAGCAAACTCCACTGGAGAGCAAGGATGAACCTCTAAGGGTCACCACTGCAGAGAGCATGGAGGTGATTGGGAAAGGATCTCTGTCTACACTGATGGTGGACACAAAATAAACCTCTTTTGGACTGGACAAGCAATCAGAAATTCCTATTCTTCTTCTAGTTACACAATAGCAGTGCGTTGTCCTTTGTAGGTGCTCAGTTTCAAGTAATTTAGTAATAAAAATCCCCAAACACTCAGCAGTCCTCCAGCTGAAAAGCACTGCATAGAAAACCAAGATGCTGTGGGAGTATGGACAGCTTTGGCTTTGTCAGATGGCATGTTCTTCATAAGCAAGGCAAGGAAGAGGTTTGTCCACACTAGCTAGAGTCATATTAACATGGGTTTGTCTGAGTAGGTGCTTTTGGGGTGAATGAGGAACATTAAGCATGTATCCAATTGAAATATCTCAGTGTTTTTGAAGAAGACCTCAAGGATCTTAACTTCACATCAAAGGCAAACCCTGAGTACAGTTTGCTAGAAAATGCTCTTCCCTCAGCTGGCTCAAGAAGATAAATGTTGGGATTAATAGCAATATATACCCCACAATATGCTACTATTCCTTTAAAAAAATATTTTATTAGAGTTTAACACGATAATAGTGCCTGGTTGTACGGGGCACTACTTTACAACTGGCTGGATGGTAGAAGAGAGAAACCATTTGGCAAATCAGGCCAGACCAAATAGCATTCATTTGGTTAATCACCAGCTATTAAAATAGCATCAAATCATAGCAACCTATTTGCTTATAATTCAGTGCACAATTTTCTGCACAGTATATTCATAACTGCTGTACCCAAGCTAATTTTAAATGAGCCAACAAAGCCATTTTCCACCACTCTCCTGGGAAATGAATCTGTGGACTGATGGATCTTTCTGCTTCTGGGGCTAAGCCCCCACAAAATCTGAGCTGATGACATTGGTGTTTAACTTTGAAACAAGATGATTTTGTATTTAGTCTATTTTTTGAAGCTTGGTGTGGTTTAAATCTCTTGCATTACTCCAAGGTTTATCTAATTTCCAGCACCTAGAATGTTATACCCACTATGCTCTGTGCAAACATACGAACGTTCAGGCATCATTGCAGATCCTTTGTGAACTCCATTAGAGACAACCTTCAACAGTTCCCTGGTGGTTCCTCTCTTTGTCACCATGAATTCAGAAAATTACGAAATCCCTTTTCTTCCAACTCAGGAACATATCAGGAACTTTGATTTTGTCCTTCAAAGTGCTGACCTTTTATTTCTGAGAACTGATACCTCACTGCTGGAGTAGGAGCCCTTTACAGTTCTGGGGAGCAAAACAGTAGAGTTGTGGCCTGTGCAATGATTAAATGATTTTAGTAATGAGGGGAAAAAATTGATGAAGGTGTGTTAGTAACATGTACACAATGAAGTTCTGTTGTTTGTAGATACTGCGCACAGTTGTTTTTCTGTACTGCAGTAAAGCTTATGAGTCTTAATGATGAGCCTCTGGTCTCAGCAAAAGCTGAGGAATCACTGTTACCTGCCCCAAATACTTCTTTCATATAAATAAATAAATGGAGAGTTCAAAGTTTCTCCTCTGGCACTGCCAGTGTCCTCCCAATCCAGCTTCCCCACTTTTAATTTAGCTGCAGAGAAATGAGGACAAATTCTGGCTCTGAAAGCAGATCCAGTCTTGCACATATTCCCACTGTGTCCACACTGGTGTCAGTGAAACAGGTATGTGCATACTTTTAGGGATGCAATGGGATACGGTGGGATACGAGGAAACCTCAGAGCCATCTTAAGGGTAGCTGAATCCTTGGCTTGGCATTTCATTCTGCACGTCAGTTGATTGGTCATTTTATCACCAGTTATGAAGTGAAATTAGATAATCTCGCTGCCATATGGTATACAGTATTTATAGTTTAGTATGTTTTCCATATATGTGCACTAAAGCCTGCTTCAGGGATTTGTTACGGTCCTTGTGTTTACAGGATTTGGGTCTTGGGTGAAAGAAGAAATTGACAGTTGCTAATGTTTGATTTAAACTGATACTTCAGAGGCCACATGAGTGATCCCTAATTAAAATCAATTTACACTTCCTGTCCTTTGCCAGAGAGGCTGGCAGGGCTTTCCAGACCAGAGCTCATGTCCACCCAGCTCTGCTCCCTCTAGCAGCAAACTGGAAGGGGTCACCCCAGCGGACAAGGGAAGAGGCCCATGGAAGGCTGGGGATGCTTAACCTCCACCTCAGCTCCCCTCCCAAATAACCAGGAGTACCCAGGGACTCCTCCAGCTCTCCGACACAGGTAGCCTGAACCCTGAAGCATCTCTCCAAGGATTTCTGTCTGTGTAGGTGTAACTTGGATTTCTTGCTTTCCATCAAAATGCTCCATTCCCCTTGAAATTTTGATAAATAAGGAGCTACAGGATTAATTATGTGGGACATTTGTCATTCAATGTGTCATTATTGTCTCAAAACAAGCCTAAATGAGCACCACAGAAGAGTCTTAGAGATCTGCATTTGGAGCTTACCCAAATGTGATAGAACAGGAGTGTATTTTCAAACCAAAATATTAGTTGCCTGGTACAGACACCAGCACTGGGGAGCTGTATGGTGTAAACACCCCTCATACCATTTTCTGATTGCAAAACTGCGCGAAGCTTTAGAGCACTTGTGTGGGCCTGCTTGAGACCTACATCCCCCACTCCTCACCTGTCTCTGCTGCCACGCCTTGGTCATTTTAAGTTGTAATGTCAGACATAACAGAAACTGGCTGAAGCAGGACCAACAATTTTTTAAAAGTGGTAAACAACAATAACAAACAACAAACTCTGCGAGAGGAGAAGCAATGTTCAATTGTTCTGTAAGAATCCTGCGAGCACTTGAACAAAGAGGAGTTAATAAATGTTACAGTCAGGTTTTTTGGATAGGATTCTTGCAGAATATGATTTCATAATCCCCTGTCTCTAGTGAACAACAAGACCTCTGTAAACACTCAATATTCAAATATAAAATTGTTTCTTGTAGGCTTCCATGGCACAAAATAAAAGCTCTGTAAATCTGGGCCTCCATATGTGGTTCTCAGCTGGTGTAAGTCCCTGAATGAATTACATGTGAACAGAGAAATTAATGCTACACACATGGTGGCCCAACTTGAAAGCAAAAATTGCAACTGAGAATATACTGCAGCGGATTGTAAAATTTTTGAAGATAAATGGAAGCTTGAGTCCTTGTTGATGTAATGCAACGTCGATGCGTTTCAAGGGATACACAACTATCACAGTGAGATACTACAATACTGAGATCACATTTGGGAGAGTAAAGGGACTTGGTCTTTAAAATCAAAGACTGAATTTAAAAAGGCAAATATTCAATAATCTAATGTAACTTTGAACAAAAAATTGGGTAAAATACTTCCCCCTTTTTTAAATCTGTCAAATTACTGTGGCAGTAAATGTATATGCTATCCATGTTTTGAAATGATTGTGCTCTAAAGCCACTTTTGTTAATCAGTCAACGTTGATGATGAATTACCCAAGAGTTTTGGTACTTCTGAAACAGTTGCAATCTTTTTGTTGTTGTTTTTTTTCCCCTTCTCCTCTCAACAGAGGAGGGAAGAATGTGCATGTTACAGTGAATTCTAAATGAGGCCTGTGCCTCCCCTGTTTGCAAAAAGCCGAGCAAAGTAGCAAAAATAATAAATAAAACAAATGAAACCCTCTTTAATCCATTCATGAGCTCAAGTGTTTCAAGTAGGCCATAATATTAAGACACAGAGCTCTGAAAGAGATGGATCAGAGGAAAGGGCTATTGCTTAAACAATGCCAGCTCATTTAATTGAATTACGTATTTGTCAGCACTGTATTTTCCCATGTCCAGGATTCTTGCTGTTGATTCAGGGCTTAAGGCCTAAATGGAAAGGGCAACAACTGCCGTGTATTTTGGTCCCGAACAAGCCGTGTCCTTTGAAACGCCAGCGCTCAACGCTGGGAAGAATGCTAGAGTGCTTTGCAGCAACAGAGGCCACCAGCAAAAGAGGTAATGAAAATATGTTACCCCCATGGATTCGACCTTGCTGCAGCATACTGAGGAACTTGACTGAGAATTTTTAAGCCTGATGTTATTTCTGTAGCAGTTTATTTGTATTTATCACAAGGACAACTGGGGTTGTCCTTGAACAAGAGGACAGGAGCCAGAAATTCCCGACTTTTTTCTTTAAATTGATTTGGCAGAGTTTTTTTAAAGTATAAAATCTATAGTTTAGTCAAGGACGTTACCAAATGTTCATTGTTTTATGATCAAAATTTTAACTGTTTTCCTTGATTTGTTGCACAAAATAAGCACTTGCGTATCCATCCTTTCCCTCCAGGGGCATTTTATGCCTCATACACCACAACGGGGCAGGAGGAAGCCCCAGGGACCTGGACAGCAACAGCTCAGGCTGGAGGAGATAAGGAAAACTTGCAAGTGTTAGGCCAGAGTATCTGTTCTGTTCCTTTACAGAGCTTCCCACTCTGGCATGCCCCTCTGTCCCAGCCACCTTCGTACAACTGCCTTACACATAACAACAAACAGAAATTCGGCTGGTTTTTCTCTGCTGTACCCATGCAAGTTTTGTTTTCAGATTATTTTGAGGACAAGTGCTCTGTGATCACAAAGAGCATGATCATTCCTTTGTCCCACTCTTTGAGTCATCTGTGACAAAATTTTGGGAGCATATTACCATAAACCAATTTGTATTTGGAGCAGAAGTGTTGCCAGGGCATCCTGACTTTGACAGAGATGACTATAGATGAAGGATGCCTGAAATTGGTCCCTCCATACAACTCTTCATATAAGAAAACTCTGCTGAGTCACTTTCTAAAATTCAACCAAATGCTCTGTAACTCTGAGCCATATTTGCCCAGTTTACTGACCCTTAATCACATTTCATTACAGTGAGATTACATAGCCTAGGTACCTCCTCTTCCATTGTGTTGTACTCCAAAAGAACACAAAATTCCATTTTAAGGTCGGAACAACTCTTCCCAGATTAGTACATGAGTGACACAGATTAATGTAGGTTTTACTTGAAGAAATGCCATTGTGAAATACAAGTTAGCAGGCTCAATGGAGTAATGATTGGAAGAAATTCTTTATGGATGACCCTGCATGGGTCTCGCTATCTTAGCTGATAGGTCTTAAAAATCTACAGTGCTCCGAAGCACACTTGTCCCTGCTAACAAGCCCACCCATCTCTCTGCCACTCACATCAGCTTCTTCCAATGAATTTTTCCATCACTAAAAGAAGTGTCTTTGTTTTACATAAAGTTCAAGGTGAGATTATATTTCTTTCAGCTTGCTCTAGTGATGCCTTTTCCTGGTCTTAAAATCAAGAGGCGAACACGGTTAGAAGGGGAAAAGGGCATTACCTTGGTATTTATTGTAAGGATCCTTAGGTGCACCACGACCAGGTCGAATACACCTCCATGCACCCCCGCAATGGCCACCCCAATCCCCCTCCTCTGTATCTGGTCTTACATTCTAGGTCTTACTAATTAGCATATCTATCAAAAATTCCCCAATGAGAGGCTCGAATGAGCCTCCCTCTCCAAGGAACCTTCCCCTGGATGGTTCTATCTTAGTTTACAAAATGTGTTCTGGAGAGGACCTTGGGGCCTGGGCACACTGGCACCCTAACTACAAAGCCTCTAAAATGTTTCGTCTCTTAACTTAACAAACAAGTCCAAGAATGTAGGCAAAAGCACCAAGAATACAGAAGTTGCAAAAAGGTATAACAGGGGTATAAAAGAAAAGACAAAAATCGTCATGGCATCACTAGTTCTCCCAAGCTGTGTCGAGGCATGGCTTTCTCTCCTGCTGAACGTGCAATTTTAGCTGCATTAATTGCGGGCAATTTTTTAAGAAGTGCTAAAATAGGTTCCATAAATAGGAATGTTATGACCCAAGGAAACGACTCATGAGGGTGGAAGGGTCTGCTGCTCGTGCATCTATAACCTGGCTCTACAGAAAAAGTGCAGCAAAACTCTGGAGCTCTTACCTGCCCATATATAGAGTGGTTGCATTTTGTAATTCCAGTTCCACAAAGGCTGCAGTCACAGAATAAGGGCACAGGTCTGTGTGGTCCTGTCACCTCTGCACCAGAGTCTTCATTTGTCCCCCTAAAAGGTTGTAGGAAGAGAATTGTCACCACCTCCAGCCACAGAGAAAAAGGTGGGATGCAAAGAGGTTAAAGATTTGTGTGAGTTGGCTCTGGGATGGTGCCAATTAATTTCAATTAAAATTTGATTAAAATCAAAATTTCAAAGCACTGAGCTAATCACTAACTTGCCCTTCTACAACAGAGCAAATGGGCTGCGCCACAACAGTGAAAATTTGAAGGACTTCTTGTAAAATCAGACTGAAAATCTTTTGCCAATCTCTTGCCAACCAAATTCAATGGCAAAAATGTTTCTGTGGAATCTAAAGGTTTAATTTGCCTAATTATTTTATGGAGCTTTTCGTTGAAATACTATTTCAAATAACACTTGAAATACTCCATTTTAAACACTTCTAAAAAAAATTACTATTTTACCCACTACCTTTTCATTCAAGTTTTGTGGGATTTGTATTTATTTTGATCGAAGCACTCCTAATTATTTTTTGCTTTTTTTTGTGCATCATGCAGCTCAGATGCATTTTAAACAGTTTCTGTTCATGTCGGAGCTCTGGTTCTGATGTGTGCAAAGAGCACGGCTGCTCTGAACTCGCCACATGTTAAAAGGATGAATATTAACTTTTGTTTTTTCAAAGTGACTCTTTAATTGAAAAATTAAATATTTAATGAGCTATTTCCATCCAGAAGGGAGGGAGAAAAAAAAAATCCTGTGGTTCATTCCCAAGAAAAACTCATGCTGGTGTCTGGTACGCCGTCAGCGGTGAGCTGGCAGCAATTAGTGCTAACACAGCCTGAACACAGGACACCCTTGGGGGTGCTGGTCTGCACCCCCAGCCCTCGGTCCCTTACCTGCATCCCTTAACATACAGCCTGTGTCCACTATTTCAGCTGGAAAACAGCTCTGGCTGTGGTTCTTTATATGAGTCCTTATTCAATGTACTAGGGTAAAATTTGGTTTTACTCACATAAAACCTCATAATCAAAACAAATGGCATTTCTAATTGAGCAAGGCCCTCTCAGTAATGAAGGGCAGCAGTGCAGCTGAGATCACTGGTTCGTGTTTCTCTCCCTGTTCAGAAGACTAAACTAATTTATTTATGAAATCAAAGCAACCCACCAGATTAGCCATCTAACTAGCTCGCTGCACTGTTTAGATTCACTTGTTTGCTCTCTCATGACATCCAAGTGAACAAGCTATATGTCAATGAAAGCGTTGGCGCTCCAGCGTACATTATAGACTACTTTGAAGTGCAAAAAAAAAAGATCCTGCCGTGGGGCTACCAGCAGTAATTTTTTTTAGGTTTTTTTTTTTCCAGTGAGCATATGCTGCGAGTGGGAAAGGACTGAGTAATGTAAACGGAGGTTTCATTAGCGATGATAAGTGGCAGTCCCTGGGTGAAGGGAGAGAAAGCAAGTCTGGGAGCACCTGTAGACTTTGGAGCCTTGTACCCACGTGGCAGAGCACGTGCTGAGGGCAACGATGGGATCTGTTCTTCCCTCTTAGGATCCCCTCATGCTTCCTGGTAAAGGCAGGGCAGGGTCAGGAGGTTTGGATGCAGAACGAGTCCCTTTCTGTGCATCTGGACTCCAGAAACTAATTTTTGCAAACAAAAGGCAAACACTTGCTTCCACTGGAAGTTATAATATTTCTATCAAAAAGGCAGAGGGTTTGCTGGGAGATATTTTTGGCCAAATGTCTCCCGTGTACACATCATTATGTTTTAAAAGGTCTTGTTTAACTTTTTTCCGTAAGTCTTGCTAATCAGCTTGTTTGTATTTCCTTTCCTCTGACATTTTCCTTGCAACAGGTTGGAGAAGGTGTCTAGAGTGTTACAGGACTAACCATGCTGAATGCTGACGACTTTGTCATCCCCATAGGCACACTGAGCATCATCACCCTCCACCACTTCTTGGGCTGATAGTGAATGGACTCGGTGGTGGAGATGCCAGTGATGTGCCTTATTGGGGTGAGGCACTGGCACAGGCTGCACAGAAAACTGTGGCTGCCCCATCCCTGGAAGCATTCAAAGCCAGGTTGGATGAGGCTTGGAGCAACAGGGATAATGGAACGTGTCCGTGCCCACGGCAGAGGGTGGAGTGCGATGGGCTTTAAGGCTCCTTCTAACCCAAACCATTCTAGGATTCTATGATTTACCACTTTTTCCCTGGCTGAGGTATGAGTGATGACACTTCGGCTTTCCTTGCAGCCTTGTATTATTTAGCTGCTTTTGGTGCACTTTTGGACTGGAGCACAAGTGTGATGAGGAGCAGCTGAGGGAGCTGGGGGGGCTCAGCCTGGAGAAAAGGAGGCTCAGGAGAGACCTGGCTCTGCACA